>JAFBJZ010000641.1:225000-255000 GCA_016785225.1 Psettodes erumei
GACTCATCCCGAGGCGCGGCCCCGGTCTCGGGTTCGGTGGGCTGCGCAGGCCTGAGGTTGTTGTTGTTGTTGTTTTTAAAGGTTCGCTGTATTGTGGGACATTTGTGTTATGAAGGTCTTTCTGTGCTGCTGCCTCCAACCTCCTGCTCCATCCATCCCAGCAGCCGGTCCGTCATGTAACCAGTCAGCCCAGTCTAATTACTTCTCCCCCACCCAGGGGAAGCTACTTCCTTATCGCCCGGCCGTCTTGCTCCGGCATTCCTGAGATAAATTCCCCCTCGACTTTGTTATTCTTACTACTTAGGGGTATTGGAATTAGCACGGCCATCAAAGCGAACCTTGTACTCTGCCCTTTTTTTCTCACAGCCCCCACCCCCCCCACCTCCACCACCTCCACCACCACCACCACCCCTCCCTCCCCCGCTCCTCACGACCTTATCAGTGGTCGTACATTACGGTCGGGCATGGGCCGTGCCCCGCGGGCGGCGGAGGTGAATAACATGTCGCACATCAAAGCCGCGACGGAGCGACGCTAATGTGGCGCTGGCAGGATTCATTCAGGTACAACCATTAAGCCCCTTCATACATCCCCTGGAAACCCCAATCTGGCTTCCTTCCTTCCTTCCTTCCTCCCTCCCTTCCTTCCTTCCTTCCACTCGGCGCCGCATGTTTCCCCGGCGTGGTTTATACCTCCGCCTTATAAACTGGCAATCACAGTATCCCTAATGTTATTACTTTTCATAATTAGTTACAGCAGCACTCATTCCACGACTGGCGGAAAGGAGTATTCCTTAGTAATTAAGGTAATGAAATATTCATTTATGCTACCTTTTTTCAGCAGCCGCACAAATGAGGCGGCCCGGCTTAATGTCCGCCCTGCCTCTCCTTTTATTGCCGCGGCAGACTGGCACATCTGCAATTAGCACTCGCTCTGACAGTTAGCGTTGCGCGCCGGGACGCTGAGCGGAGGGAGGCGAGCCGGAGAGCGCCGGGGCGCACCCTGGTGCGGTGACACCCGGACCCCCACCCGCCCCACCCCACCCCACCCAGCACCCTCCACTCCACTAGTCTTTTTTTTTATGTGTGTGTGTGTGTGTTACCTTTATCTCCTCCTTCTCCTCCTCCTCCTCCTCCGTCTCCTCCCCGAAGGAGAGGTTACCTTTTCCCAACGGTGCAAAATCGACTTGACATAACTGTTCATCAGTTTCAGTCCCCCCACCTCCCCCCCACCTCACCCCGAGGTAGTTTGCATCAAATCAGGCCCAGTCAAGCTTCAAGTGGAAATTGGCAGGCCAGAACCTGACGGGGGGGGGAAAAAGGAGGGAGGGGGGCAGCTGGAGGGTCCAGATTTAGGGTTAAGTGCTAATAGAAAAAAAAATCCCCCCCCCCCCCAAAAAAAACATCTTCAGCGACGTGAAGTTTGTGCTCGCCTAAAAAATTTTAAAAATATTTTTAGAAAAGAAAATGTGCGTAATTCCTCAGATTATGACCCGCAAACACATCAGAAAATCATCATGAATATTAATGAGCTGCTGTATTATAGTAAGAGGGAGGTGTGTGTGTGTGTGTGTGTGTGTGTGTGTGTGTGTGTGTGGCAGGTTACAAGTGAGCGTTTATGTGCCATGGATGTGAAAATGGCTGACACCAGCAAACACTCACACATGCTCGCCAGGCACATCTGCACACGTACACACACACACACACACACACACACACACACACACAAAGGGCCTATACGTACACACACACACACACACACACACACTCTGGCTGAGTGGCAGGTCGCAGCAGACGCACACGTGTCGCTCTCGCTGCTCGGGACCCTGGGAGGGGAGCAGACGAGGACTTTGTGATGAAACTTTTAGCTGCTCCAGTTCTGTCGCCGCCACGTCACATGACCCACCCCCACCCGCCCCCACCCATATATTCTTATGAGAGGTGATTGAATTCATCTCCACAAACGTATATTTCAGCTCTTTTTGACACGTCTACATCTTTTTCTTCGCCGCCCTCTTTCTTTCCCCCCCCTCTCTCTCTCCTTCCGTCTTAATCTTTCTCCCCTCCCTCCTCCCTCCTCCCCCTCCCTCCCTCCCCCTCCCTCCCCCCGTCCTCCTCCTCGCTGTGACGGGGCTGATGGCCGTTTCGACAGGGCAGCATTGAGGTAAAACGGTGTGACGGCAGAGTTTTGTTAAGCCGAGAACAAAGGCGGGGAGATGGCGGGCCAAGCCATTGTCCCGCGCCCGTATTGGCCTTGCCACAGTTTTGCAGGATTTAATGCTCTGTTTACCACCAGCCAGTTGCCACTAATATTCAAAGAAGAGCTTCTTCTTCTTCTTCTTCTTCTTCTTCTTCTTCTTCTCCTCCTTCCTTTGAGACGCACCTCGGGGCGGTTTAAGATGGATCCACAGAAAAGTGATTGGGAGCGTCACACCTTTTGCGTATTCTTTCCCCCAAAAACTTTTTTCTTCCTTCGTTTCCAAACTTCCGATGCGAATCTAAAAAGCTCCCGCCCCCTCCCCTCCTCGTTTTAAAGATGCACAGACCTATTTTAGACCCCACAGTAAGTGTGTGTCACAGGGAGACAGATATGAAACAAGTGTGTGTGTGTGTGTGTGTGTGTGTGTGTGTGTCTGGTCCGTTGGAGTTCCCCTGCATGCTCTTTGGGCAAACTGAAAGCAGTGCTCAGTGGGATTAGAGAATGAGTGTTGCTGGGGGTGGCTGGGGGGCACAGGGACGGAGCACAGGAGCATTCTGGGAGTTGTTTTTTTTTTTTCACCCCCCCCCCCGCCCTGCAGTGGGCCCTCCACCCGGTCTTCTGCAGAGGAAGCACACAACAGAGGCCGACTGTTTCCAAAATATCTGCGTCGGACAACCCGATGGAAGATTCTTGAAAACGCGTTTCGCTTCGTAACGTCAGCGTTTCGCCGTAAAAACTCTGCGGCACCGTTTTTTTTTTTGGGTTTTTTTTTCGGATTTTGCTGGATTTCGACAATCTCACGCTCTGAACTGAAGTTGTGATGCAACAGAAGCTTAAAATCAAACTGAAGAAGACACAGCAGCGTTTTAAGAAAATCTGCCACATCGGTGCTTTTTGTTGTTGTTGTTGTTGTGTGCGTGCGTGTGTGTGTGTGTGTGTGTGTGACAGTCACTCCGACATCAACATAAAAGCAAAGTTTGAGAGAACAAGGGGCAATAAACGCAGTCGAAAGCGGCGTCATCGAACCCAATGATATTTTCACGAGCGCATAAAGATTATGAGTCGGCTCCAGTAGCACCCATCTGTGCTTTCATTTGGGACGCCGCCGTTAAAGGGGCGGGGGAGAAAAGGGGATGACTTTCATTTGGTTAAATAGTTTGTTAAGGTCAAAAGAGATAAGAAGACTGTAAAAAAAAAAAAAACCTTAAACCTCAGGGTGACTGACAAGCGAGAGCGGCAGGGAAAACAAATCAGACGCTTCCTGCCAAATCCCGCCGCGTTAGCGATTAACGGGTTAACCAAATGAAACAATTTGTCAACAGACAAACTCAGTTTATCTCTCTCTCTCTCTCTCTCTCTTTTTTTTTTTTTTTTTGCAAAACAATTACAAAAATTACAGTAGATAAAAATTGAGCAGCGCCAGTATTTATGCAATCAACATAACGAAGAAACAAAACAATTTAATGTGGAAAAAATCATCATTCATCTGCATTATAATTGCTTCTCTTTCACATCTACGGGGATGGTTAATTAAAATTGTGATTAAATGCGCCTGCTCTGCCTAAGATGTCTTCCCCCCTAAACAGGTGCTACAGAATTTAAAAGTAAAGAGAAAAAGCTAATTAGCATTGGAAATTGAGAAATTGCCTGCAAGAATCGGTGTTAATTTCACTCACTGATGAGGTAATTTATAAAGGGGGGGCTGAGGAGGCTGTGCAACACGAGAGATTGCAACAGCACCCCCACCCTCCTCCACCCAAACCTCCTCCACCCACCGTCCCTGCTTTCCCAGCGTGCAGGTGAAGCTGTTTGCAAAACATCGGAGCTGCTCGCTATTCCGTCTTCGTTTTAGTTCGTCTGCGGCGAGGAAGAAAAGATAATAGCGGCGGTTATTTCCTCGCCGGCGGCCTCGTCCTGCCGGGGGACAGGCGGCCCGGCCCGGCCCGGCCCGGCTCGGCTCAGCCCGGCTCAGCTCGGCTCGGCTCGCCCACTTGTAAACGTTTCACTTCCAGTTAGGAGGAAAACATCGGGGCTGCGGCGGTGGCGTGGGTTTTTCCTATCGGGGCTCCGGGAGGATGTTGGCCGCCGTCCTCCGTCCCGCTCAGAGTTTCCAGAAACTTCACAGATACTGTTGATCTCAAGCCCTCGTGTACACCACCCCCCCTCCTCCTCCACCCGCCCTCCTCCACCCCCCCACCCCCCATTAGTAATTACCTGTCATTGTCCATCATTTCAGTTGGGCCTTGGAGAAATGTCAGGAACAAGACGGGGCCAAACTGTTCCATCGTGTTTGGAGCGCGGCCGCAGCTGGGTGGCACCGCCCCCTCATCCGCCCTGTTTTATCGGTGTCGGGTCGGAATAAGTTCTGGTGTCGGTCGGTTCCGGGTCAGCGGCGGCGGGGAGGAGGCGCAAGCGGGGAGAAAAATGGGCGGAAGGCCCGAACGTGTCGCTGGCGGCGGTCGAGGTTTGCGGATTCGTCACCGGCGGAGACAAAGTTTTAACCGGCGGGTGGAGGAGGGTTTGAGCTGGCGGGTGGAGGAGGGGGTGTTGGACAGGTGGGGCCGAGCTAGCAGGCCGTAGGTCATTAGGCTTCTACAGCCGTACGGGTGGAAGCCTCCGCCTGCAAAAAAAAAAAAAAAAAAAAAAGGGAAAGAAAGAAGGAAAGCCAATTTGCTGAGACATACTCTGCCGACCTTTCATCATAACCGGGCCCTTTTTTCTCTTAGATTAAGTCCAGTGAGCAGAACCCAGCCGCCTGTCAGCCCGTTAAGCCCGACACCCCCCTCCTCCACCTCCTCCACCACCACCACCACCTCCTCCTCCTCCTCTTCACTTTTTAACAATCGCCTTTCTCACTCAGCCTCAAAGCTCCTCCAACTTTCTACAGCTGCTATGTGACAAATTATGTACTTTACACCCCCCCACCACCAGCACCACCACCACCCGCACCACCCGCACCACCCGCACCCCCCACCCCAAAGTATTTGACATCCCAGAATTTCTTTACGTGCACCAGTCTGGAGCCGGGAAATATCAGGCTGCTTTTTCTGTGGAGATAAATTTGACGGGTGATGCTTTGATGGTTTGATTAACAGGTGCAGCTATAAAAAAAAAAAAAAAAAAAGTGGCTATAAGTAAATATAAAGTTTATACAGCTTATTGAAGAAGTGTGTGATTTAAATACGACGGGGAGATTAAAGAGGCTCGTAAAACAAAACAAGAAAATCTTTAACCCCCCCCCCACTGCTGCAGAGCTCCTATGGGATTATTTTATTTCACACCCCCACCCACACCCCCACCCATCTCTCTCCTCCGAGTCACTCGGCTGAACAGGTCAGGCAGTAAGTGACAAGGTATTTCGTCGTTTTGTGAACCTTTGCCAGGCTGATTGTTCGGTGCAAGTGTAGTGTAACTGAGCCGCTTGTCGCTCGCCGGAGTGTGGAAAATAAGATCCAGGACTGATTTTTTTTTTTTTTTCCTCGCTCCTCGCTCCTCTCTCTCTCTCGGGGTCGTACGACAGTGCGAGATAGTAAAATAGATATGTAGTGGCTGGGCGAGCGCTCCTCCGTCGCTCCTCATACATTTCTGTTCCACCTGACAGCCCGCTGTATTGCTCCAACATTTACGCTCGCTCCGGTCTGACCCGCGACCGCTTGTAGCCGCCTATTACGCCATTACCGCCCGGGCGCCGCCTCGCCTGTGTTTTCCGACCCCCCGGGGTGGGCCCGCGAGCGCACGGGTCAGGAGCCCCTCTTAAAAAAGTTGTCGACACGTTTGCCGTGACGCCGGGATAAATCCCGCTCCCGTTTCTGGTTGTTCCTTGAAGCCGGCTCGTGTTTCTGGTCATTTTTTATGGACTCCGCTAAATCAAGCGGCGCACGTGGAGGAAGTCCCGGTCGGCTCAGGAGAGCTGAGTCACCGCGTGACGCCGCAGAAATAACTCCTGCCGGTTTAATTCTCCCTGATTGCAATTGCGCGAGATCGTGTCCGCTCGTGTCTGGGAACGATTGGGCGGCGTGCGACGGCGCTCCGGGGCGGAAACGGCCCGACAGCAGATTTTTAACGGCTTCCCTGCGCGGCAAATACTCATTTTTGCGTATTTATAGAGTCGTAAAAGTCTGTTTGCCAGAAATAATCAGCTTTTCTTTTCAAGTCTCTGCACAAAGAACACAAAATATTTACATTTGGTTTTAATTGCATGAAAACGAGGATTTGGGATTTGAGGAGTTTTGTGCGTGTGTGTGTGTTTTTTCATCCGTGTCAGCGCGCTGGATTTACTCTGTGCTGGAAGTGGAGGTGACCATGTTGGGAACTGAGCCCCCAGTGCCTCCATACCAGATTGTGTGTGTGTGTGTGTGTGTCATTGTTTACTACTTCAGGTGTAGTTGTGAGATGAGTGTGTGTTCACCCTGTCGCCCTGTATTTGTGGGTGTTGTTTTTTTTTTTTCCTTTGCGTTTAAAGAGCTTTTAACAAGGACACGATATGACGTTTGTGTCGATGCAGGGTGTGTGTGTGTGTGTGTGTGTGTGTGTGTGTGTGTGTGGGGTGGGATTGCAGTTTACGGGGGTGAGAGGGATTTTCTACAACTTCAAAAACAAGCCGGAGCGAAACAGAGGAGAAAGCCTCCGGGAGAGACTCGTAAACGACACCGGCGGCGGCGGGCGGAGGGTGGGGGGTGAAAACAATCGCTAATATTAGGAGGAGGGGAGGGGACACACACACACACACACACACACACACTGATAGAAAAAAAAAAAAAAAGCTGGAGTTTGTTTATGTGCACATAATGCGAGTGTGTGCGCCCGGTGAAGCGCCGCAAATGGGAGAAGTATGCGTGGGTTCCTCAGGTAACAGGATTACGTGGGCACATAATTGATCCATTTGGGGGAAAAATGACAGGGGCTCTAAAGAGGCCCCGGCTTTGGAAATGGAGTTTATGAAACAGGCATTCGTAAATTCAAAGGAATCAATATGTCAATTTTATTACATCTCCGGGCCAGATGGGCATTAAAGGCACAGCTCATCCCTCTGCCTCTCAGGCCCCCCCCTCCTCTTCCTCTGTCATCTCGTTCGCGGGGTCTCTCTATCACGCTCTTCTTCTTCTTCTTCTTTCTTTTTTTTTTTTTTGTGCGTTTTGTCGTTCTCCCCTCCATTGTTCCCCCCCCCCCTCCCGCGCTCTGTGTGCTGAGCGTTGCGTGACAAAGGTCTGTCGACACGTGAAATGCATCAGCGGCGGGGAAATATTTTCTCTGTATTGTCTTTTAGTCGTCGAATAATAACAGCCCGCAGCATCTGCTCGGCGGCGTGACAGGCACGCGGGATATTCTGGTGATTCTCATCTGCTTTAATCTATAATCTGCCCCCCACCTCCCCTCTGTGATTACCTGCACTGTGTCAAATAACCCTGCACGGGCCAATGCATCAGCTGATACGCTGCCGCTGCACGTTTTGTCGCTGCAGCTGTTGTTCTTGAGGAGGGGGGAAAAAAGAGCGACGACAATGCGCACAACAAACTGTTTGAAAGCCGGACCGAGCTTTTTTAAAAGACAAAAAAACATGGAGGAGGAGGAGAGAGAGAGAGAGCGGTGGATTAAACATTCTGCATCCCCCCCTCACTAAAATATTCACGTTTCATTTAAATACAACGGCATCCCAGGCAAGATTTAATTACCATCCAGAGCTATAATGCAAATGAATAATGCAGCGAGGACTGATGCAAACGGATAGAAATATAAGACTCGATAGGTTGAGGGGAATTGGAGAAGGAGGAAAAAGTGCGTGTGGAGGGAAAAAATCTCTTGATGTTAGTCGGTTAGAGAAAGAGGGTGGACGAGGAGGGAGGAGACGAGGAGGGAAGGAGGGAAGGAGGCACAATTACGAGGCCCCGGCTTCGTCTGCCAGGATTTTCCTCCTGCCATTCCAGTAGTTCATTTTTGGAGTAAGTAAATAATAAGAAGTTGGTGATGCTTGCATTTTTAATTCCACCACCCCCCTGCTCTCCTCCCTGCTTTTTTTTTTTTTTTTTTTTTTTTTTTTCCCCGGCGTGTGTGTTCAGTTCACTGACTGACATCTGCTATCAATGCTAAGCAGGTGTTCCCGTGCAAACAGACGTGCCCCTGTTTGTGTTTCGCCATCCCCGCCACCGTGCACCCAAATGAGCAACGTGATTAAGAATCCTGTAAATTTTTGAAAGGAAACGGATGGCTGCCCGGCTAGAACGTAATTACACCGCCGCCGACATCCGCAGCTCGCCGCCGCGGCAGCCAGAGCCAAAGCAACAGCAGAGAATTAATAATATATAATGGCATCTTTCCTTGTAATTCATAAATGAAATAAAATGAAGGAGGAGTAACGGCTGATAAGTTTTTTTTTATTCCTCCTTTCTTTCTTTCCTCTCTCTCTCTCTCTCTCTCTCTCTCTCTCGGGGTGGATGAGCAGCAGCAGCAGTGGCAATTTTCAGAAATTGAGTCGAGACGATCGTCTTCTGCGATTGTGTGTGTGTGTGTGTGTGTGTGTGTTTCTTCCTTTTCTTTCGCCCTCGTCTTCCTCCCCTTTAGCTCATTTATTTACCAAACGGGGGCCTCCGCATACGTTCCCTCGCTCTTTTTCGCTCGCCGTGTTTTGCCATTATCCGCTCTCACTTTGCCGTATGATCATACATGTATTCGCAATGGACAATTAGCTCTGACATCTCAAGTGGCAGCTAACTTCCTTCCCTTGAACTTCAAAGGCGGGCGGCGTATTAAGTTTGCACTTCCTTCCTTTTTTTTTTTTTTTTTTTTTTTTTTCTTGCGCAGAAGAGAGAACCGGCGCAGTTTTTTTTTCCTTTTTAAACGCGAGAAAAAAGGTGGAGAAAAATCCAAATGTTCAGCTCAGGGATGGATGAAAACAGCAGGCGGGAGGAGGAGGAGGAGGAGGTGGTAACCTCTGGGGAGGAGAAATGAGGTGAGGGGAGCGAAGCAGGAGGAAGGCAGCGTGACGCGCAGGCCCGACTAAAAACCCCTGACGAGACCGGCTTTGACAGAATCCGATTATTTCCCCCGTTTTCAAGCGTCCAGAGATCACGATCGCCGGAGCTGCCAGGTGCAACACAATCTCCCTTTTATACAGTCGCACAACCGGCCCCCGGGAGCGCACATCGTCGGACACGTTCTGGGGCGCCGGCCGCCACGCTCCGCCTCCGCGCGGGGATTTGTGGAGTTGCCGGAGCCCTGTAATGCACTTTTTTTTTTTTTTTTTACCCAATTTATATCCGTTTCTCGGCCTCGGCGGCGGCTGTTGACAGACGTTGTTTGGACGGCGAAAGGTGCGCCGCCCCGTGAACGCGGGTGGGGGTGTGTGGGTGGGTGGTGTTGGGTGGGGCTCCTCTCCTGTCCCCTCTAATCAGAGCCAGAGACGGCTGCATCCTCCCTTTCGGATACATGATAATTACCCTGCTCTGCCAGCGAACGCCGGGGCTTCACTCTGAGACGGGGGGTGGGTGGGGGCAGACGCTGACAATTATATTAGGGATGTGTGTTTGTTTTGTGTGTGTGTGTGTGTGTGTGTGTGTGTGTGTGTGTGTGTGTGCGCGTTGCCTTGTAGCTACCTTTCCCCTTGCCGCAGCTGAAAGAGCTCGTGATGCGAAAAAAATAAGGTGCGTCTCCTCCGATTTGTGCGCCGCCGCCAAACATCGCCGAGCCATTGATTCCCGCGCTCTCGACCACATCTCATGGTCTTCACCAGCGCGAGCACCTTTGTGTTGTCGTACAGTGCACAGTGCAGTGGCTGTGCGTGGTGAATGAAGCTGCTGTGTGCAGGAGATACACACACACACACACACACACACACACACACAGCGCCGTTGTGAAGCCATACAAACCTCTGTGTAACAGTAAGACAGTCCCAGCAGTGTTACTGTGTGTGTGTGTGTGTGTGTGTGTGTGAAGGGTGGGGGTGGGGGTGCAGCACAACTCCGTCTCAACTATCTCCGTCTGTGCTCGTCACCGTGCGCACGTTTCCCCTCCTCCAGCTGCTGGGAGATAATTCGGGTCACCCCGGGCTGCTGGGTGGATGAGGGTGGGGGTCGATGGTGGGTGGGTGGGGGTGATGGTGGGTGGGTGGGTGGGGCAAACTGACGAATCAAGGGGGGCGATTGTGTCTGGTGCCAGTCAGTCGTAATTAAGAGCAGGATCGAGGTGGAGGTGGGGGGGGGGCACGCGCACGTACACACACACACCGTTACGCGCCGATAGACCTAAGGACATGAAATCACATAAACGCACACATGCAGGGAGCTTCACACACACACGCACACACACACACACACACACACACACACACACACTGCAGCTATACAGAGCAGCTCACCTGAAAATAATCGCTACGAGGGGCAGCAGGGGATGCAAATGAGGCCGGAGGTTAGCGTGGGAAAAGTGGAGCGGCGTAGCCGGGGACTAGGTGATCCTCCGGGTGGGGGGGGCTCAGGAGGGGCCTTTGTTTCCAGCCTCCGTTTTAAAAATACCCAGCATGCACCTCCTCCTCCTCCTCCTCCTCCTTACACCACCTCCCCACCCCACACTCCTCTATCACCTCCCTGGCCCTGCCAGCCCGGGCCAGGCAGGGAGAGAAAAGCAGTGATATATGGTTAGTTTAACAAAGGGAGAGGTGTGTGTGTGTGTGTGTGTGTGTGTGTGTGACGCCACGTTCATTCAGGTTATTTTCTCCTCAAGTGACAGATTTATCAGTTTTATCCGTCACATATCAAGACACAACCTGCACATATTCTGGATTATTCGTGTCCGACCGCGGCGGGATTAAAAAAAAATGGCGTTTTTATCGGGATTTTTTCCGTCTCGTCGGCCTCACGCATCAGCCTGAATCAGGTGGAGTCACTCTGGTCACGACACACACACATCCAGTGGGTGGGAAATATTCCTATTTGTCCCTTTTGATCCTGTGAGATTTTCAAAATAAAAGCAGGTGTTAATCAGTTTCTCTCTTTTTTCTCTTCTCGGTGCCGTCGCCTCTTCCTGCCTCTTCGCTCCAGCAGCAGGTAAGCTCCTCCCTCTCTTGTCGCACCGCTAAACTGCACCTGTGTTACCTCTTCACATGTGCCACTGCTGATACACACACACACACACACACGCACAGGCAGACACACAAACCGATGAATTCCTGCGCTGTAACGAAGGGGGAAATATTGTTTCATGAACAACACGTCCTCATAAATATTCAAAGAGTTGAATGCAAGTGGAGCTGTAAAAACGTGTGTATGTGTCGGGAGGGGGGGTGGGCTGGTGTGTGTGTGTGTGTGTGTGTGTGTGTGTCAACAAACAAGATGCTCAGCGTAAATGTGCGTTGTGTGTTGCAACCTGTTTGACGGCGGACGCGGCTCGCCCCGTCCTCCTGACACCGGCCCGCTGTAATACCTCTCTCTCTTAATTATTATTTATTGGCACCACCTCCTCGCCGCTCCTCTCCTCACGCCTCCTCCTCCTCCTCCATCCCCCTTTATCGCCTTTCTAAATAATTTCTACAAACGAGGAGGTTTTTCTCCCCGCCCGCCCGCACGCGGCGCTCGCCTTTCACTCATCAAAGTTTAATCGAAGCCCGCGTTTTAGTTTTTTTTCCGAATAAAGCACACTTAAAAAATTTAGATGCAAATTATTTTGCATTATTCATGCGTTCTCCCGGTCCTTGTAGATTTAAACATTTCCGAGGCCACCTTGATTCAAGTAATTACCTAGGCCGCAGCCGGGTCCGTCATGAATAAGGTATTTCCTACAAGCTGAGTGTGCGTCTGATGAGCTTTTAAAGTGGCTCTACACCCAACTTGTGTATTGCTTCTCCTGCATGAGTGACTAGAACATGCCTCGCAATTGCTCGCAGGTGGTGGTGGCGGTGGGGGGCGATGGGGGTGGGGCGGCCCGAGTGACAGCGCTCTCACTTTCATGCACCGGGGGCCCCGGGGTGTCGGCCTGTCTGTCGGTCGGGCCCCTTTGTCTCCCGCTTCGCCCGGTGATCCCGCCGCAGCGAGCTGTTCCTAATAAACTGCTCGCCTCCTCCTCCGCCCTCCACCCTCCACCCTCCCTCTCCGTCGGCTTTTTGTATCTTTATCCGTTCCAGGCTGAGGGATCCTGAAGTGTTTCAGATCTAATACCCACCTTTAAGCCGCCGGCTTTCAGAACCTCTCTCCGACATAACAAGAGGAAACGCCGCTCCGCGTCGGTTTACCTGAGCGCCGCCGATGATCCTCCCAAATCACACCTGGCTTTGTTGGGCAAACCCTCCTCCTCCCTCCTCCTCCTCCTCCTCCTCCTCCTCCACCTCCTCATCCTCCATTTGAAAAAGCGAGACGCCTGTTATTGCAAAATTGCCGCGCGGAAGTCGGCGTTATCGGGGCTAATTTGCATGAGACTTATTAACATTTTCGCAGGGAGCGACGAGTATCAGGTGGTAATTACCGCTGCGAAATGTATTCACGCCGCTCCGCGTCCACTCTGGGAAAACGACAGTCGACTTGATGTCGTCGTCGTCGTTGTTGTTTGCGCTGTTGGACCTTTAACCGCTCGCAGCGCCCGGAAACCCGACCTCGCCGTCGGTTTCGAAGACGAGGAGTATTGATCCCCACGAAATGACACGCGGATCCTTCCTGTAATGTCACGACCCCGAGCGCGGCGGAGGAGAAAGCGTGTTTTACCGCGGGAACAAAGCGAAGGCGAGATGAGGAGGAGGAGGAGGAGGAGGAGGAGGAGGAGGAGGAAAGAAAAAAAAAAATAAATAAATAAGGCAGCTGTGGCCCGCGAGCAGGGGGAGGAAAAACAAAGTAGTTGACTCCGCGACTCCATCATCTTTACTACCCAGCAGAAGAATTAATATTTAAACATTCTAATAATGTAGCTCGCCTTGCATGCACTTTTAAGCAAAGCAACAATATTTTTCACCTGGGGTAACACAATGATTTTTCTTCCCGCTGTGCACAATTTCCCTTTCTGATGATCTCCTCCTCGAGCTTCCCACTGCAGCCAACCCCCCCCAACAAAACCCGTTTTGTGATTTCCACCTTATTTTTCACCCCCACAAATAAAGAAGAAGGAGAAAAAAATATATTCATGGAGATAAATATTGAAATGAGAATTTTTTTTCCCCCTGTATATGAGCGGAGACGAAGTCGAGGAACGCACAATGCCGTTCCCCCGGAGGAGCGAGAGCGGCGATTCATAAAAATCGGACCCGTTTTTGAAGGAGCGTGAGGAGAGAACGGAGAAACTTTTCACATCTGCTGTGGAGCCTCTCGCCCCTTTTTATTCTTCAGCTTCAATTAATCCAACCCCCGCTTCTTCATCTGCCAGGAAACTTCTGCCAAATTTTTCTTCTTCAGAGTCGTCAGAAAAAAAAAAAACTCTTTTTTTTTCTGCAGCCGCCTGCTACCGCGCCGATCAGAGTTAGGTGCAGAGGTGAAAGGTCAGGGCGCGGAGACGCCATTAAATCTGAATTTTTTTTTTTTCCCATGCAGCCTGTAGTTCGATCATCGATTATTGGTTTTCTTCGCGTCAGGATGGGGGGGATGTTTCTCGTTGAGCGTTTCAGACGCTCCTCGCCGTTAGCATCACAGGTGTAGGTAACCGCTGACTCCCGCGGGATGAACACGCCGACGACGAGGAGGAGGAGGAGGAGGAGGAGGAGGAGCCGGGGGTTGAATATTTCACCGGCCGTGAACGCGCCCCGCCGAGCCGCATGCATCACGGACGCCTTAAGGTTTGGTAATTGATCATGAAAATGAATTGCGGCGCGGCCGGGGCTAAATTGAATGACATAAATAAAGAGTTATACATCAAGCCCCGCTCCCCGCATCTGTTTACGTCTGCGGGCTTTTGATCGGGAGAGGCGAGGGGGGGGGGAGGATGTTCATCTTTCACACCTCACAATGGCATTTCTTCTTCTTCTTCTTCTTCTACACCTTGTGGGGAACCTGCGCCGCGGGGGCGAGCGCGCCGGAAAAGACGGCGTCGTAAGCCGATTTCCGCCGTCTTATGCGAGGTGCCTCGCCTCGCCGCAGGAAAGAATAGTTTCCCCCGGCGCCTCGGGGCAGAGATTAAAGTCGATGCTAAGGTGTAGCGGCACCTTTGTGTTGATAAAGACTCTCTCTCTCTTTGATTCATGGCGTAACCGGGTGAAATCCGACAAGCTCGCCGCTAAACGGCGCGGAAAGCCTCCCCCCGCCACCCCACCCACCCTCGCCTCCGCCCTTTCCCACAGGTTGGGAAGATTTCGGTGGCGAGCGAGTTCAACGCGACGCCGTCGGGTGGCGGCGGTTTTGGAAAGCGGCCCGGAGGGCGCCGAGGTGAAGCCGAGTTCGTTCGCGGCGACTCGGAGCGGAGCGAGAAAGTATTTGGTTTTAGCAGCCAAATCACCTCAGCTGTTTTGAATTTTCGATTCGCGATCGCTGCGTTTTTTTTTTTTTTCCCGGAGAGAGAGAGAGAGCGAGCGAGAGTCACGCAGGGAAAAGTCCTCGCTGTGTTTTTAGGCACCGTGTTTTCCCGCACGTGTTTGGGCCTCAAGGAAAGCGAAGGAGGAAGAGGAGGAGGCGGAGGAGATGAAGGAGAAAATGGAGGCGGGGCTTCTGCTTTCAACAGGTTTTCACGGGTCCAGGAGTCAATCGACGCTAAAACGAGCGTGTAAACTTCCAAATCCGCCAAATTCACAGCGACGTGAACGACAATGGCGCTATTCAAGTGTGTGTGTGTGTGTGTGTGTGTGTGTGTGTGTGTGTGTGTGGTTTCTCTTCAACCCCCATGGGACCCTCCCCTCCCCCTCCCCCTCCCCTCTCTCCCAGGAATAAAGCCAGACGCTGCGTCCAGGAATCACCTTTTTAAACCTTAATTGATTCCCTTTAAAAAAAAAAAAAAAAACCTGCGCTGCCACCCGGCATTACAGCCCGGGAGACGGGCCTCATGTCTGATTGGCCTGCCGCTCCGCATTTGTCCCGCCGCCGGCCCGGGACATTAGCGCGGGACCGTCAAGAATTCAGTCTAGACTGCAGAGCGAGGGGGGGGGGGATTTAGCGCGGCGAAGGTTGGAGCAGATGACTTTGGCCAATTAGGATTAAATCCCCGGCTAATTTAAGGCACCTCTGCGGCCACCTCGCCGTTAAGCGCTTTGTTATTTCGGTGCGCACGGAGAGATTTGGGCGCCGTTTTTGCGAGCGGACACGTGTTGACGTGGTTCGGGTGGCGCCTTATCTCTCTTTTCGAGAGCGTATCTGGAAGGAAACGAAACCGCGCAGATCCTCGCCGGCTGATTCCGATAAGCGCCGGTTCCCCGTCGCGCCCCGTCCTCTGGTCTGTCCCGGGATGGCGGCGAGACGGCACGGAGCTATTTCTGTCGTGTCGCGACGTGTCGGGACGCCGGGTCAATCAGAACCCGACTCCGGCCTCCCAGCGCCGGCCCCGGCGACCTCTCACCTGTGAGGGAGTCCGCAAATAATTCCCGATTCCAGAGATTGGAAACGAGAGCATCCGGGCTTCTAAAAATAAAACCCGTTTGATGTGGAAACTAGATCGATGCCGGAGCTCCGGGCCTCCAGGAGCCGCTCGCTCCTCCCCGGTCCAGACTCCTCCGCGTAACCGTGACGCTCCTCCGCGGCTTCTCAAAAACAAGCCGCAGCTTTTTTGGATTTTCCTTGGCTCGGATTAAGCTCCAGATTATATACATGCAAAAAAAATATCAAGCCGCCGCCCTCGGCGGATTTTTAAAAATATCCTCGCCCGCTCGGAGGAGTCTCGAAAATCTTCACCTCCGCGGCCCGCTGACCGTCACGGGCGGCGGGGGGACTCGAGGGGCGGCGACCCGGCTGCTCTTTTTCTGAGGTGTTGTGGTGCGGAGGCGAGGGTTTTTTTTTTTTTCTTCCTCTCAGAGAGGAGGAGGAGGAGGAGGAGGAGGAGGAGGAGGAGGAGGAGGGAGCACTCTGCATGACAATACCTACATCTGTCTGCCGTTTTGTTCTTTGTCATATCAGGGGCCGTCTTTGTGGCAGAGCGCTGTCGTGGTAACAGGAGGTTAGAGGTACCGGGCGGGTGGAGGAGGGTGGAGGAGGGTGGAGGAGGCGGACGGGCGGGGGGGGGGAGACTTGTGACTCAAACGCCCCTGTGACACAGCTTTTGTTGTGCCTCGATATTTGATCCTCTTAGCAGTTTGCCATGCCTCCGCCCCCTCTGTTTCCTGCACCGCCACTATTACTACGACTATTAACACACACACACACACACACACACACTTTCATTCGCTTTTCCCCACTTTCTCCTCTCTCACCTGCGAGCGAGATGACCCCGGAGGCGCGCTCGTTTCCAGCCGCCTTGCAGGTGGCCGGACGGGCGGGTTCAAAACGCTCTCCGCGACTGCCCGGACGCTCCTCGTCGTTCGTCTCATAAATCCGCCCCCCTCCCCGGGTGCCGGCCCCTTATTGCCGTCAATTTGCTCAGTCGGTTAAAGAGCAGGAAAAGTTTATAACCTTTTTTTTTTTTTTTTTTCTTTTGGCCGTCTTCCCTCTCTTCTCACACAGAAACAAAGTTGAGGCGGCGGGCCTCTGGAGGGGCCGTTACAGGCCCCCGTATTGTTTCAGCGCTGAGGTCATCCTCCCGCTCGGCGCGGGCCGAACAAAGGCCGCGGGGTTTATTGCGGGGCTGGACTGTGTGAAAGGAAACGCAATCCGACATTGTTCGATTCTTCGGAGATAGCGGGGGCAGGCGCCCCCCCGCTGTTTCCTCTGGACGCATCATCGGCTTCCAAAACCTGCCGACGTGACGTCACGTTTCCAAACGCGACCTCTCGCCGCCGTCACGTTTAACGCCGGTTGCCGCGGTGTCACGGTGTCAGCCCCCCCCCCTTTTTGTTTTTGATGCGGTGACCTTGATAATTGCGATGGTAATTACAATAAGTGGCCATTATATCTCAAGGTGCAGCGACCTTCATTATCCAAATCAATTTGAGTCACTATCAATTTGATAATGCCCTAAATGCGTGGCCGCGTGGAAGATGCACACTCGGCACGGCTGTCGTCTGCCATATAATGGAACGCCGTTATTGAGATCGAGCCGCCGCCGCCGCCCCCCATCCTCGCCGACAATCAATATTAACAGCTTGTAAAAAGTAGAGCGCAGGATCGGCCTCCCCAACAAATGGAAAGAGATACTTAAACAAAGTGCAGCGGGGTCGGGCGCAAACGATTCCTCGGCCGATCCCAGTGTTTTGTCTCCGCCCCCGGTGGTTTGTGGGTTTTTCAGGAAGCCGGAAAAACGGATCCGCTTGCACCGAGGCGTTTGTGCACGGAGAGGCTTGGATGTATCCGAGCGTCCCCACCGGCGGATTTTTCTCTTGCAGTCGTCCTGTGAAGCTGCATCTTCGCGTTTACCGCCTGCAATCGAGTCTCGGAGTTCGTTGGAAATAGTTTTCACACCCCCCCCCCCTGCGATAAAGTCTATCTGTCGGGAACAGGTGGGAATTCTCCTCCTCGGGACAGAACCCGACCGGTTCAGGAGGAGATCGTTCTCGTCCGGCTTCGGCGTGGAGCGCTGCCAGGCCCCCGCGGGCTCAGGCAGATCTGTATTCACGTCTTTAACCGCATTAAGGGAGTGAAAGCGGGGACTTGGCCGGGGCGAACACGATCCACCTGGATTTTTCTGACCTCGGCCTGAAAAGGAGCAGGCGCCCCTGGCAGAGGCCTATCTCCTCCCCCCCCCCTCGTCTCGGTAGATCGGCGCCGCGGCGCGGTCTGACAGATTAGGACGTTTTACAAGCTCTCCTCATGCTACGGGAAAACCGGCCCCGGCGTGCGCGGGGGCTGTTAAATTCTGCACCTGTATTGTGTTGCAGGGGTGGGAAGAAGAAAAAAAGAAAAAAGTGCAAGGCAGGCACTTCTCCTGGCCTTGTCCGGCAGCGGCGTTCGGAGCTTATTAATAAAAAAACAGACAATTGTTTGGCAGTTCTTTTGATGTATGTGCCTATTCACTGGGTAAACCTCCCCCCCGCGTACACACACACACACACACACACACACTCCTCCTGTCTGACAATGCAGGAGAGAGATTGTTTTCCTGAAACAGACCTCCCCCGCCATCTTCCAGCTGAAGCAGCTCAGCCGGGGCCCCCGGACGTGATTTGCGAGGTACCTGACATAATTTACCGCCCGGCCGCCTCATATTTCAAAAAATGAGGACAAACAGTATTGAATGAGCCGCCAATATAATTAATTGCAATCATGATCGTGCAGGAAACCGTTTGCCGCCGCCCCTCCCTCCTCACTCCATTCATACGCTTTTAACAGATGTAAAATAGAGATCTGCTGCAGAATCGCGCTTTCCCTCCTCAAATCGTGTTTTCTTTAAAAAAAAAGCGCGGCGCTTCTCGCCGGTGGGGCGCGCACGCCGCACCGCAACCGTCCCGTCGCGTCTCCTTTAAGCTCGGCCGTCGCTCAGATTACAGCGCCGAGTCGAATATAGAGAGAGAGAGAGAGAGAGAGAGAAAAAAAAAAAAACAGCAATTATTTCAGTGACCTCATTGTCATCCGCTGGATGTGTAATTAGCGCGTGTTTACAAGTCTGGCACACCTGCAGCTCATCCTTCGCTGTAATGTTTGCCTTCAAGAAGCCGGGGCGGCCGCCAGCCGCCGTCACCGGCTGTCACCGAGACGACGAGGAGGAGAGAGCGGGAAAACAAAAAAAAAAAAAAAAAGAGAGCGGGGTGAAGGAGAGAAAAGAGACTGTGTGCGCCATTCTTCCAGAAATGTGTGACTGGCTTTATGCCGTCGTCGCATGTGAAGAAATGGGCATTTACACGGGTATACAATAGAGACTACATTACTTCCACAGTAGCCTCATTATATCCCCGACGCCTACCTTCTGCCCCGCGCTGGTTTACTCTCTCCTAGCTCTTATTGTTGGGGTATAATGGCGCTCGGGCATTTCTGAAATTCCCTCATTATTCAGCTTATTAAGGCTGCACCAACTCCGTAATCGCGCCGCGTTTCGTGTCAAAGGGGGCGACTGTGCTGATTTGCCACATTTGAAGGCGAGACGAGACTGGAATCCTCCGACGCCAGCGGGGCTGGGCTGGGCTGGGGGGTGAAATCGCGACGTGTAGCGCTCGGCGGCGACAATGCGTGGGGGGGGGAGTCGGACCCGAGTGCACCTGACGGATAACCCCGCCCATTTGGATGTGGTTACGGCGGCGGCGGCCCGGTTTCCCGGCTCGCACCTGAGACGTGACGTCTCGCCGAGCCGCGTTTTTTGTTTTTGCCGATTGTCCTGCGTTTACCGCGAGCAAAATAGGTGCGTCACTCTCTGTCACTGTAGAAAATATTTCTTAAGCAGCAGCCACGAGTCGGGGGGTGGAAGAAAACAATCGTGGCTCAGGTTTTTCCCTCCGTCTTCTTGCGTTTAATTATTGTGCGAGGCGCTTAAGCTTCTCTTTTTTTTTTTTTTTGAAGAACATTCAGGATATGCCAAGAATGTGCGTCCGCCTAGGGCCGGCCGCGGCTGCAGTTTGCTATGTGACATGTTGTCATATACTGGAGGGTGTGTGTGTGTGTGTGTGAGAAAAAAAAATCAATTGGCAATTAAATGATACACCTTGTGAAGATGACAAGAGGCATTTGGTTGCACAGGAAGAAGTGGGTAGCGAGGGGCTTTGTAATGAAGGCCTAATGACTATTCATAAGCGATTTTCAGTGCGCTGATCCACTCGACTGGGAAGCTCTGCCCCGGAGAGTCGGCGCTGTCACTTCCCCTCACCTCAAAAAAAAAAAAAAAAAAAAAAAAAAAGGCGCCGCCATCCACGGCGCCGGATTTCAGCGAGAAATTACCCAGAATTCCACCCCCCACCCCCCGGGCTCGTCTCGGGTCACATGCGCACGCACACATCTGGCACACTATAGGTGCCACCGGGGGGCGGGAGGGGACAGAATCAGGAAGCTGTGAATACGCGGGATTGACAGCGGCGGATACCTTTTCACACGACAGCGAGTCCGGGGCTTTGTTCTTCTCCTCCGCCCGTATCCTGCTCGTATTATGGAGCTGACGGAGCTTTGAGGTCGCCATCTGCGGAGGCGGCGGCGCGGATTTATGACCTCGCCGTGAACTACGGTCAATAGGTGATAAATTCGAGAGAGCCCCCCCCCCCCACCCCCTCTCTCTCTCTCGTCGCTTTTAGAAAAAAAAAAAAAAGGAGTGAGATCTCCGGGGGAAGGACGCAGCAGGGCCCGGCTGGAGTGGAAGGACTCGGCGGTGACCTTTTACCCCCGACGTCACATGCATCAGGTCACTTCCTGCCTGATGGCGCCCCCCCCTGCCCGCTCGCTCGCTCGCCGCCAATCAGAGCGGCAAACCGATCCTCTCTGTGATTACGCCTCAGATTTCTATCAGACTTTCCCGTCCCGTCCTCCGCATTCCTCGCTCGACCGGCTGCCACGTTTTGTTACGAGTGATAAATACCAAAAGAAGTGTGTGTGTGTGTGTGTGTGTGTGCTGTTCAAACATGGCGTTATCTGGCTTTTATCGCCTCGCCGCGGCTCACCTTATCTAAGGTAAATACAATAATGTGCTCATTAGGCTCTGCTTCATGGCTACTTGGCAGGCGTGTTTGCTCAGTAATAAGAGCTTGTCAGAAGCAAGCCAGGTCAGTGGCGTGTGTGTGTGTGTGTGTGTGTGTGTGTGTGTTAAAACCCAGAAATTATGCTTCCCGTGCAGCTCTGCGGCGCAGTAATTGAATAAGTCCCGAGTACCTGCGCGAGCACGCCGCCCTCGTGGCTTTTCAACCCCGACGTCGAGCCAAGACTCTATAGCTCCTTTTTTTTCTCTTTACTCGGCTCGGCGCGCCGCCAAAACGACTATTACATAATTAATCTGCATTGATCATCTGGTTAGCACATGAATCAAATGGCGGAATAATCGAGTCATGAAGTCCTGAGGTATCCTGGGCGTGCACGCCTCTCCCGAGTTCAGCGGACAATGGCTGAACATTTTGAACCCGGGGTGAGAAGTCGGACTCCGGCCTCCACCGGGTTACAAGTCCGCTCTTTAAATGCAGGGAAGCTCGGAAGAATTAGCCGGAGTCCAGATTAGGCCGCTCCCCGGAGCGTCGTAAAGACACCGCTTTTTTTTTTTTTTTTTTTTTTTCCTCCCCCCTGCATCTATTTTCTCGTCTCAAGACCGCGGTGCCAGAACCGGGCCCGGCTTCCTCTCTTTATTTTGATTGTGGGGAGCTTTCAGCGACCGCCACGCATCTCGAGTTTAAAAATGGCAACCTATATTGTCTGGCAACCGTTTTTTTTTTTTTTTTTTATCACCCTTTTATTAGAATAATTTACTGGCGGGACACTGGGTCAAGAGTGAGAGATTTTCGAGTCGCAGCTGGGATAGTGCTTGGCGAAAGCTAGAGCGGCGGGCGGGCCTCATCAGCAGAAACGCACGACTGGAGCCGCGGCAAAATTTTTAGCAGGAAATTTACAAATTGGCGGATTGGCGCTAACGGCAGGTGGAGGTCCGCCGGGATGGAGGGCGGCGGCGGCGGCGGGGACGGGAGGGGGTTGAAACTGAGACGTGTAAATCAATGCCTGCTCTATCTCATCCAGATCTGTGTGTGTGTGTGTGTGTGTGTGTGTGTGTGTGTGTGTAGCAGTGCGAACAATGTTCACCCAGCCCTTTTTGTCTCTTATTGAGCCCCACAGCTTCTCATTTTCTTGAAACGAGGGGGGAAAAAAAAAATCCGCCCGTTTCTGGGATTTAATTTCCACCTGTCTCCAAAAAAACAAAACAAATCACATTACGAGAAATGAATATGTAATTTTTATTATTCTCATGTTAATTCCGAGCCTTCTGTCGACGCCGGAAAAATCCAGCCTGAACCCCGAGCGCGGAGAAAGTCAGCGAACGTGAGGAAACAGACAGAATGAGGTCAGGAGAGCGAGAGAGTCGGAAACCGAAGCCGCCGAAAACGCCGCGAGAAAAAGGCGGCGTTTCTTTTTCCCGTCCGTGGCGACGCCTCGGCAGCCATCTTTAACGTCGCTATTACAAAGCGAGCGGTTCGGATGACGACGCCACATCATTACGTGGTGGCATCTATCACATACAGGCTTAATTAGGGCCCGTGCACATTAGGCCCAGCTCAAATATTCATAAGGTGGAGTGAATTCATGAGCGGTGTCATCATCTCTTATTATAATCCCCCGATAATCCCAGACTCTCCTGTTTTTGTTTGTGTTTACCTGTTGATTGTGTCTTTTTTAATTTCTTAAAAACTCTTATCCGCTGAGCGCCCACCCTCCACCACCCCCCGGCTATTTTTAGCCCTTGCAAAGAGTGCGGGTCTTAAGTGGTGGGTGAATGGCACTCCTGCCTCCACCTCCACCTCCACCCGCAGTCCCTCCACCCTCTCTGCCGTAACTCCTGCCTCTTTGTTCGGGCGAAGGGATCGTCGCCGTCGAGAGTCCTTCCCTTTTCTCGCCTCCTCTCCTTGGGAGAGGGTCGTGTTTATTTAAAAACGCAATCGCACACGCCCGTCCTCGTCCTTAAACACCACCCACCCCCACCTCCACCCACGAGTGAGGGAGGGAGGGAGGGAGGTGGGGGAGCTGTACCTTCACACGAGGACGGCCGGAGCAGGTCGATGAATGTTTTCCTCTCGTCGCCCCCGAGGAGAAACCGGAGGAGGTTTCATCAGGTGGCGAGAACGTGAAGTATCCGGCGCGACCTCCCTCCGCCCACGCCGCCACCTCAGACCCCTGCGGTGGCCCGGTCCCGATGAGGTCGCGGCGTGGGCAGGCCAGAATCCACGGGGGCGCTCAGGTGGGGAGGGGAGGTGAAGCGGCGTTCACCTCTGGGTGCGACGGAGGCGAAGTCGTGTTGCGTGGGAGGAAAGGGTGCAGCGGTTGGAGCGCGTTACGGGGTTTTTTTTTTTATGTCGTGTGCTGCCAGAACAGCGTGTCACGGCGAGCGCTGACTCATATTTTCATTTTAGCCGTCGTAATCCGGCGCCGATGACGTCACAGAGCGGGACAGGGTTCCTACCTGTTTTCTCTCGGACGCCGTGCGGCCAAACGAGAGCTGGAGGAGAAGCTGGTTAGCTCATCTCTAAATCAGCTGCAGCTGCTGCTGCTGCTCGCTTCGGCGAAACGGAGGGAGTGAAAACACGACGGAAATCCGCTCTGACCGAGCGACTGTCGCACCTTTTTCATTTTTCCCGTGCACAGTTTAGCAAAAGCGGGGGAAAAAATAAGGATTTGCGCCGGACGAAGTTTAAAAAACCAGCAGGATTTGGACTTTCCACTCCAGCTGCTCCGTGGCCTTTTTCTGCCCTCCTGCCCCGCCAACCCACGGGGCAACACTGTGGGAGGAGCCCAGCTGCTCCTCGGGCCTCCTCCTCCTCCTCCTCCTCCTCCTTACTCCTCTCCGCTCCGGCTGCAGCGTAGGAAGGAGAGAGCGGCGAGGGGAAGCGGCGTGCGCGGCGCTCCCGGCCCTCGGCCAGGTGGTTGGTGGAGGGGTCCCGCTCTTTATTGATTTCCGCTACTTTTCCACGACGAGCTTCCTCTCTCTCCGTTTGGCCGCCGAGGGCGGCGGCGGAGTTTGAGAGAGAGAGAGAGAGAGAGAGAGGCGAGGAACCGACAGCGGCGCCCGGCCCGGGAAAACCTTTGCTCCTTCATCCTCCTCTCGGTCGTTTCCTCATTATTATGCATTCGGCTCATTTGAAGCGTCGAGCACCTGGGTCGTCCGTTTATCCCAGAGGGAGATTCCGGTGTCGGCGAGAAGGTGGGAAAGGATAAATGCATATTATGTCTCGGAAATGCGGAGGATGGCGGCGGCGGCGGCGGCGGCGTCTCATCAGGTGCTAACTTTTTTAAAGTAACAGAACAAACATCTTCATCCGTCGGCTTTTTATTTCCGCACATCCTGTGCCGGCTCCCGCGACGTTCCCGATATCAAACGTTCCCTCTTTTTCATGTGCGACTCCAAGGTGTCCGCTCGCCGCCGGTTCCGGCCCTTCAACCTGTCAGACACACTTTTGTGACGACAAATCCCTCTTTTCATTTTTATCCTCTTCGGCACAAATATATTTTCCCTTTTCTTTTTTTTTTTCCTCTCCGGCTTTTATCAAGGGCAAACCTGAACTCCGTGGAAAAGGCACACACACACACACACACACACACACACACACACACACAGGGCAGGGAGATCTCCAGGGCCTGTCATCTCGCATTTACATTTTCGCCGTTTAGCTGACGCGCTCATCCGGAGTGACGTGCGAGCGGCCTGAACCTGAGTGCGGCGACGTAGGTGAAAAACACGCGAGCCGAGGGGAACAAGGTCGCCGGCTTATTTCCCAGAAATCTGCTGCGCACTTTGCTCGCTCTAATCTGTAATGAGTACCGGCTCTTTTTCCTGTCCAGATTAAAAAAAAAAAAACAGATAGCGGGAAGTATTCTGAGACGTTCCACCTGCTCGTCTGAATTATTCAGACGTGCAGGAAGCGAACTCCCGCGCTCGCAGGTGGTAAAAGGCCAAAATTGCTTCATCATGCCCAGGCGAAGGTTTGCATCCATTATTCAGCTGCCTCCATTTTTTTTTTTTTTTCCCGCGGCGGTTAAATTCCTCCTCTGCGATTTTTTCCCCAAATTTCCACCTTCAAATAAAATATCGACCGATTCTGCACGTTCTTCCAAACCGGAGCCGACCGCTCGTCCTCTCCGGTCTGACCCGTAACCCGGTTTCGCGGCCGCGTGGAATCTCGCGCCGAACCCTTCGCCGCGTGCACCCCCCACACACCCCACACCCCACCCCCCCCCTCAGTCCCGGATGTCTTCTCTCTTAATTGTTTCCGCCGCATTCATCCCGCCGTTCCCCATAAACGGGGGAGATAAGTCGCCTCGCGCCGTCGAGCACCTTCCCCTCATTTGTCTTGCGCGCTAACGCACGTACGCGCCTATATATCTGTGTACAAACACACAATCCCTCCTCCCGCTCCCCGCACATCTGTGCACACAGGCGGCGCCGGGGGCCCCGGGCCCTACCGTGCGGCCGCCGCTTATCTCCGACGTGCAGACTCAGCGCCGCGCCGTCGAACGAGCGAGCGCCTCCCCCCCCCCTCCGCCCGTCTCCTCTCGGGGGTTGGACTTTCTCGAAATCGACGTTAATGCGGCGTCGCTAATCTAATGGGACGCCGCCTTTTTAAATAAATCGCCAAATTCGTTCGATGTCAGAGGTCTTTCTCCGCACCGGCAATATCGTCTCTTTCTTTTTTTTTAATTCGCCGCTCATGTACGCCGGGTATAATGTCGTTAAGTGTGGCCAATGAGGAGCGGGCAGCCGGCCCACGCCGCCCTTTTTTTTAAAAAAATTTTATTTTATCTCGCGTGTTCTCGCAGACGGGAACCGGCCGGTCAGGACGTGTCGGCGAAGAAGAAAGAAAAGCTGTTTGTTGAGTTGTGTATCTCTGTAGTTGTGCGCTGGACAATAGCTGAAGCTTGTCGTACTCGCAGCTTGTTTCCATCATCGGGGGAGCTTTAGTTGCCGGGCGATTGTCTGACTGAGAAAGTGGAGAGAGTGTAACGACTTGAGGAATCCCAGAAGGAAACAGCTGCAGCGTGTGTGTGTGTGTGTGTGTGTGTGTGTGTGTGTGTCTGAGTGTGTGTGTGCGTGCGTGCTTTGTGCAGGCCTGCATGCGTGTCCCTACCACCATGTGTTTTCCCAGAGTTTCCCAAAGCTCCTGTGTGATTATGTGTTCTTGTATTTCGGGACCACATGTGTTTCACAACACACACACACACACACACACACACACACACACACAAAAAAAACAACACACCCACACAGAGATGGTCCTGAGCGCTTCAGCCCAGTTCAACCTCACAGGTGTGTGCGACACAAAGTTGTGCGTTTGTGTTCGGTCTCGTCAGCTGTCGTTGCAGGAGAGATTTGTTGCGTGTGTGTGTGTGTGTGTGTGTGTGTGGGGTTGAAGAGGAATGTAATTCCTCCCGGCTGATCGGAGGGAATTGCTTCTGGAGGCGACGAACGATTAGCCGTTATCTGGGCCGGGATTTGGTTCGACGGCGAGCGGCCCGCGCTGAGTCAGGTATCTCCACGTGGGCGTATTCACGGGAAATAAAGTCACCAGCCGTTGTTAAACCCCCCCACCACCACCACCACCTCCTCCTTCACCTCCTCCTCCACGGGGGCCCCCACCAACCTAATCCGCTCTGTCAGGGCCAGATTACGACTTTGTTTAATTGGAGATTCGCTGACGGTCGACCCAGCGGCGCCGGTGTTTTGTTTTCATCATGGCGGAGCGCCGCTCTGACAGAGAACCCGAGGTTCTAATGAGAGCCTCGAGCGTTGGAACCCGCTGCAGAGGAACCTGGTTCTCTTACGGCGGGTCCTAATGAAGAGGGACGATTCCCCCCGCGCGTCGCGCCCGGGCGAAGGATTTTTTCGTTAATCCCTCGGCAGGTTTTCGCGCCTTTGTCCGTCTAATGGCTCTCCGGCGCCTCGGGTTTCCTGCTGGAAGCCAATTTGCGGCGGCGAGGCGGCCCCGGACGGCGGCCCGCGTCCGGAGAGACGAGTCAAGGTGTCGCCGGCTGATTGGTCGCCCCTCTCTGGGCGGCGAGAACGCGCCCCGCGACGATGAGAGAGCGCGAGCGTCACATGAGAGGAACAGCCCAACTCCCCCCCTCTGTCGCCAAAGAGTAAATAAGTGCTCCCCACGCCAGCCGAACCCTGTGGGATCAATTAGAGACGTTCTTACGCAACAGCTCGCCTTTCGGGTGTGTGTGTGTGTGTGTGTGTGTGTGTGTGTGTGTGTGTGTGCGAGTGTGTGTGTGTGTGCAGGGATCTTGTCAAACATCACCCCCGTGTTGAGCGAGCGTTGCAGGAGTCTGTGGGTCAGGAAAACAACATGAAAACGTCTCTGTTTTCATTACCTGAAACAACAAACAGCGCCGAGGAGGAGGTGGAGGAGGAGGAGGAGGAGGAGGAAGGAAAGACTGAGTGCTCCCCTGGGGCCCCCGTTCACTTCCTGTGCACATGAGAGAGATTAGGTGAGAACCGCCTCTCACCTGACTCCTTTTTCGGGAAACGTGAGACGGCGCGTTGACCCGCCGCCGCCGCCGCCGCCAGAGTTGAAACTCAACGCTGACTCTGCACAGCGGGGTTAAAGGTTCAACCCCCCCATGAGGCGTGTCGCTGCCAACCCCCCCCCCCCCCTCCCTCGCCGTCACCCCCCCACCCCCACCCCCTACCCCCTCCCCGAGGGATCAGCCGCGCTGTACGAAGGCGCGCTGGATAAAAATGCCCACCAACTGGCTGACGCTATGTTAACTACACTTGAGGGAATAGTCCTGCAGCAACAACCCCCCCCCCCCCCCACACACACACACACACACACACACACACACACCCCCAGCAGAGGTTGTGCATGAGTCCTGCAGCCACAGGCATTGTCTCGCGGCCCCGCCCCTCGCCGGGCCTGAGGTTGCTGATATTTTAACTGAGGTGATGATAGCCTCGCTTGTTTTCCTCCACCCTCCTCCACCCCCACCCCTTCGCTGTGGGACCTCCACTTTTTCAACTTCTTCCCCGTGATTTACGACCTCTCCATCAGATCCGTCCCCCGGGTCCTCCAGGTCCCCCCCCTCGGCGCCCCCCCGCCACACCGACTCCCGACTAAAATGGATTAGGCGCAGTTATCCGCAAATGGATCCGGGACTACCTCGGTCCCGTCACCTCGCCGCCGGAGAAGTCGCCCCGGTTTGATTGCGAAGGTGGAGCTGGGGGGGGGGCGCTCTGATCTGCGGCGTCTCCGCTTTGCCCCGCCGTAATGACCTGTTTTGAATGAGCTAACAGCCGTAGGAAACCCGTGTGCCGCGGATAAAAGGGGGACGGTATCTGCCGTTCAAAGCGATGAGAGGGTTTTAACCGCGCCGGGGTGCGTTCGCGCGCGGGAGGGGTGGATACTTCCCTTTATACGCTCTCGAAAAAGGAAGAGAGAGAGAGAAAAAAAAAGTTTCCTTATCAGGTATGTACTTAAAAGGATCCCCGCGCTGGAAGCCCAGTGTCTTGGGGGAAAGATGAAAGGCTTTTGTTAAAAGTGACGCCGGGCCCAGGTTTCCTGCGCCCTCGCCTGAGTGCTCCGCTCTCTTCCTCCCACTTTCGCCTCGCAGAGCTGTCTTTGGTTGGGTCGGGGAGTAAACCCTTCTTGCCGCCTGCCGGTGTTAGATTAAATACCGAGATGGCGACAGGAAAAAGGCAGGGAGGAAAAACACGAAGAAAAAAAAAAAGAAAAGAGAAAGAAGTGCCTGCCTGCCTGCCCGGCCGGCCCGGCTCGCTGGGCCGGGGTGAGCGATGTCGGAGGAGAGTTATCAGGTTGGCGACGGAAACTGCCAGTTAGTCAGCGAGACTCCCAATCCGGCGCGGTCCAAACATGCCGCCCCGGGTTTTCGATGACACGGTAATCTGTCCCAGGGAGTTCAGGGTTGATCTAAAAAGAGAGAGACCTCATCTTTCCTCCCCCTTATCGCGCCGACATAGCAAACGGGAGATGCCTGAGGCCGCTAACGCAATAACAGCCGAATAAAATGATCTTCCGTGAGGGAGGTGGGTATTGAGCGCATTTTTCACGGCTGAACGACGTCCTGGTGGGCTCTAATTCCTCGGTAAACACACAGTTAACTCCCGTTTACACGGGGAAACCGGCGGCGGCTTCCGGTGAGCGGCGTGAAAACCCGCCAGACGAGGTTTCTGCGGGATCGTGAGGGAAGTATGGAGAAACAAAGGGCGTCAGAATCGCCGTGTCTTGGCTTAGTCGCCCCCCCCCCCCCCACGTTTTTTTTTTTTTTTTTCTTGCCCGCCTGACTAATCAGGACTGCTGAGAAAAATGGTAATGGCTCGCACGCGGTGACAGTGCGCTGGCAGGTTTGTAAGCGCCGCACGAGAGAGAGAGAAAAAAAAAAAGAAGGCGCCGAAGCTCTATGCATCCTCGAAATGAGACTCAATAAGCACAATAATGTGTTTAACTTGTAAACTAGTGCGGGTGACGGATTACAGGCGGTCCGGCTGAGCAGCCGGCGCCTCGGCCCGTTCACCTCTTGCCTCTACATCTGTCCCGCTAATGGGCTCCGCTCCCGCTTCTGTGCCGGCGCGATGGAAAACCCCCGGCGTCCTGGAAATCCTCGGGCGAAAGCTCTCATTCCTCCGCTCATTCTATTTCCCAATTAGGCGAGAGGGCATGATTAGTTTATTAGCAGTAGCAAAAAGCTGCGGCGAATGTGTTTGCGGATTCTTAGCCGTTAATGAGCAAATTCAAACCCTATTGAACGGACGCGGGCGGGAAAAGGGGGGAGGGTTTATTCACGTGCGTGCTCGGCTAATAATAGCGTCCCAAAGACAAAAGATGGAGGAAATAGCATTATAGGAGGAGGGTAAGGTGGAGGAGGTGGTGGTGGCAGAACAATGGAAGCCTACCGGGCGCTCTTAATGGCATGCTCTTTCATTTTGAAAATTGTTTCCCTTTTGGAATTATGTATGCTCGCCATCCTCTCCTTCAGGGTTTGGCAAAGCGTATACACACACACACACACACACACACACACACACACACTCGTCTTCCTCCGCCAGCCTCGCCAGCGCCGGGGAATACGCCGGGGCGGGAGACGGGAGCTCCACCTGTGGGAAATGAACTCCGGCGCTACCCCCTCTTTGTTTTCCCTCCGCCTTGGCAGGCTTAACCACCTCCTTTACAAGCCAGGTAAATTGTTCATTAGGGTTGGAGGTAAAAAAGGGAA
>JAFBJZ010000641.1:257500-520000 GCA_016785225.1 Psettodes erumei
TCTTCTTTTTTTTCTTCCTCTCACCAGCTGGATCTCATTCTCAGCATCAAAAGCCCGTGTTCGGCCCGTAATTACAGCTCAGGTTCTGCTTAACTGTTATTAACAAAAAAGTACAGTAATCTGGCCTGGCAGTGCAATATGTTACCGGGGCTTTCTAATTAATCTTACAGCCGGCGTAATAAATTTACAATATCAGATTGGCGCAATACTGTATATAGATTTATTAAAGCTTTTAATCAGTTCTGGCAAAATTAATTTTGCAATGATTGCTTACATTTGAATTTGCATATACTTAGTGCAAGTAATTTATTTTTATAGATTCTTTTTTATTAAAACGAGGCACGTGGGGCCCGTCAGCGATGAAGAATTGCAGGATTTTATTTATTTTTTTATTTAATTTTTTTTTTCCCGCCTCTCTCCATGACGCCTCACCTGTCCCACGATATTTTTGCGTGGTTTTTTCGTGTGTTGTGCGGTCCGGCACCCGGGTCTGGATCTTCGGATCCAGATCAGTTGTTTGAGTTTTTAAACTCGTCTGTTGCAGAAGTTTTGCGATGGCAAAGTTGCGTTACACGTCGCACTTTGGCGAGGCGGCGGCCTGCGTTGTGCGCGCCGCTTAAAAAAAAAAAACAAAAACGGAGAAAAGTCCGTGGATGTTTTCAACGCGGCGATTCGTCCATCAAAGCAGACCTTCATCCTTTTCTCCTCTTCATCTCCCCACTCTTGTAAATAGTCACAGTGACACACACACACACTGAGGGACACACACACAGACACACACAGGAGCACTCACAGGGCCGATAAGAGTGATTCATAAACAGATGAACCCAAAGCAGATGTGTTATCGCACCGGCGCTGCGCACAAAGTACTGCAAGGCCACGCCGGCTCTCATGGTGCCTTCACACACACACACACACACACACACACACACACACACACACACACACAGGTTCTATATTAAACACACTGATAACAGGAGGCTGTGACTAACAACTCCCCTCCCCATCCCCGCCTCACTCCAAAATCTAACCTGATACGAGGCCGTGTCAGCAGATTCCACCACCTGAGTGTGTGTTTGTTTGTGTGTCTCCTGCGTGTGTGTGTGTGTGTGTGTGTGTGCGTTGTTTTTTTCTCCCCCACACGTGTGAAAACGTGCGCTTCTATTTATAAGAAATGTTCCGCGTGCCGCTTCGTCATGTGTGTGTGCGCACATCTATTTTTACAAACGCATGTTGCTGCCTCGTCCTACATGTAGGTGTGTGTTTTTGTGTGCGTGCGCGTGTGTGTGTGTGTGTGTGTGTGTGTGTAGGCAGGCCAGGGCGTGGACTCGTGGCATTGAGCCACGGTGTCCCTTTGAGACTGGGCAAGAGGAGGAGGAGGTGGAGGAGGTGGAGGAGGAGGAGGGAGGAGGAGGAGGGGTGGAAACCAAGAGAGAGAGAGAGAGACTGTCGGCCGCAGAGAAAGAGGAACGATTTAGATAACAGTCTCAGCTTTTGGCACACACACACACACACACACACACACACACACACACAGACAGACACACACTCCCTGCTATCGGAAACACATTATTATTGGAGAGAGCTGACCACAGGAGAACCCTGGCAAGCACTCTGAGATAGGCTCTTATATTTTTCTCCCTCCCCAGGGAAGAATTCATGAATTAAATCTTTCTATTAAAGGTAACCCTTCCCTCCTCCCACAAGAATACACACAACAGCAGGAATATTTCATTCTGCTGCGTGCGCTCCTTACTTCTCGCTATCAATGAATCTCTGGATTAGTATTATTATTATTTTATTGGATGATTTAGTTTGTAAAAAAAATCCTGACGTCTGTAAATTCCAGTTAAAGCGTCACAGATGTTCAGTTTACATCCAGGACGGCAAATTGTGTTACAGGAGGAGTTAAACAAAATGACGTCAAAGATCAAATTTGTTATGTGGAATATTTTCATCTAATGGTTTAATGGATAAATGATCAAATTGCGTCCGGCTCCGGATGAAACGTTCGGTTCTTCTTGTTTGCCGCTCGCTGCGCTCCGTTATCATATTTTTATTTATTTGTTTTTTTAAATCGGCGTTTTTGCAGGTGCCGTCGTCGTGCGCACAAAAGCAGATTTCACATAGTTTACAGTGTTCGCTGCGTTCATTCAGCTCGCAGCATGAAAGGGCCTTTATGGTGGGGGGGGGTGAGGGTGGAGGGGGTGGGGGGGGGGGGTGGGGGGGCGAGGGTGGGGGTGGAATTAGCGATGGTCTCCCTTTATGTGTGTGAGGAGCTCCGCTTCTTCTGCGACGACTCCAGAACTGGAAGCAGCTTTCTTTTTTTTTTTCCCCCTTGTGTGTGTGTGTGTGTGTGTGTGTGTGTGTGTGTGTGTGTGTGTGTGTGTGTTTGGTTAGTTACAGTAATTACGGCCCAGTAACTGACAGCCAAAACCAGGCAGGAGAAAGTAGAAGGGGGCTGTTTTTCCTCAGTCATGCGCAGCCTCGCTGCCGAACATCTGCTGAGAGATTTGCATATTAATTAACCCATATTAACTCTAATTATTCTGGGAAATTATCAAATAAATTAAATTTTCTAATTTTAACCGTTTTTTCTTCGCCCCCCCTCCTGTCGCCTGACGTGTGTCGGTAACGTGAGGAGACTCACCTGAGCTGCCGTTAAAAAAAAAAAAAAAATGGAGATTCTGCACCGACACATGCACACATTTCCTCCTCCCCCGTTCTCCCCCCTTCTCTCCCAACCTTTCCCCTCCTCTCTTCTTCTCCTCTGAACCCCCCCCACCACCACCACCACCTCCCCCCCCCCACCTACCCACTCTCCTGGCCTGGGAGTCCTGAGGGCAGCCAGGGGAAGCTTTTGTGTGTCTTTTTTTATTCTTCTTCTTTGGCTTGTGTGACGAGGAGGAGGAGGAGGAGGAGGGGGGGAGGTTTACTCCGAACATTTGTTGGAGGCAGGAACATGTGTGAAGTGGGGGAGGGAGGGGGGGGCACAGATGGTGGATCCATGCAGGACCCGGCAAAGGTACAGGACCTCTGAGCTGTTGAGCAAACCTTCCCCGTCCCACCCCCAGCCTGTTGCTCGGGCAAATAAATAAACTTTAATTGAATTAGAACCGGTGGGGGGGGGGGCGGGTTCTCCTCGCCGACAGAACCCGGCAGCAGCAGAACCCAGAGATCCAGAACCGGCTGGGGGCGTTCGTTTTTTTTGTTTTGTTTTGTTGCTGGAAAAGTAAAAGCGTCCTGGTATCAAACGCACACTCACTTCACTTTTCAGCGACACCCCTCCCCCCCCCGTCACACACACACACACACACTGCCCAGACAGACACACACACACACACACACACTCCCAGGTTGCGTTTACACTTCACTGAGTTTTCACCATTCATCGCCCCCCCCCCCTCCCTCGCTCGCCCCGTCTCTTTTCAGGGCTTTTGTTTGCCCTCTGCCACCGTCCTTTCACCGACTTGGCCCCGATTTGCCCCCTTGTGCTCGATCGCACCATTATACCGAGACAAGATAGCACAGAATGTCCAAACATGTCCGCCGTTCTTTTTGTGCACGCACACCACCCCCTCCTCCCTCCCCCCTTCCCCCCTCACCCGCCGCCGCCGCCGCCGCTAACGGGGAAATCACTTCCCTGGCGTTCTTTATTTCCAAAATAGGAAGTTTTGCTGCGGCGAGATAACGGCTAAACGTCTCCGCCAGCGAGCGTTTTAAAAAACCACGGCGGGGCGATGAGTTAGAAAGCGCTCGCCGCCCGGAGGCGCGGCGTTTTTCCCACGTCACCCGGGGGGGAAGCGCCTGAGCTGCCGCGGACGAAAGGTCACCGCGAGACTGGAGGCAGCGACCTCGCTTCCACCTTAGCGGCCTCCACACACACACACACACACACACACACACACGCCTCGCAGGCCCGTCCAGGTGATGCTTCGCTCACGAGACGGGCGGCGAGCGCTTATCGTCCAACAGGGGAGGGCGTCCCGGCTCGTTAGCGGCGTAGGAGGCCGAGCGCGTCACCCGGAGCTAAGCCCCGCCGCCGCGGCTGGAAAATGTCAGCCGGGGTTAGCGGCGCGGCGCCCGCGTGGGCGTTAGTCATCGGCGCCGAGGTCGGAGCGGGGGGGGGGAGGAGGGCTCCGTGAAGTGAGCGTACCTGTTAGCCACGTGAGCGGGCGGGTGGAGCTTCCTCCTGCAGGGGTGGGGGCTAATGACGCGAGGAAAGAGAAGCGCTCCAACTTTTTAACCGGGCGAGTCCACGAGCGTGCGAACGCGCCGCCTCGCCGCTCGAAAGAAGCGCGACATATAAAGTCTTCCCCGACGAACAAGACGGGGGTCAGCATCAAAGCGCCGGCCGCTCCCGCGCTCCCGGTGCCTTTGAATGCGGCGTGCGGCCCGACGACTGTTGTCAGGAGTCGATTAGGACGCCGCCGACGTTAAAGTCGCTTTTTGATCGCTCGTCAGCCGTCAAACCCGACGCCTCTGTAAACACCGTCCCCCCTTTCGGGTCTGGGAGTTTGTTTCCCGGCGCCAGATTAACGTCTGGATCCGCAGAATGCGACTGTCACCGCTGAAGTATCGCCTGCGCCATTGTGGAGCTTCTTCTTTTTTTTTTTTTTTTCTTTATTTGTCTTCATCAAAGAAATGATGGGATTTTAATAAGACTTTCTCCGTCGCTCCTCGCTCAGCCTGTCACCGCTGACGCTCCTCGCCGTCCTAATCAATATACAATATTCCTCTGTGTTTTTTTTTTTTTGTGTGAGTGACAGAATAATGCCGGGCCTGTGAAAGGGTTATGTCAGATAGTTTAAAACCTGATATTAAACAAGAATTGTGCTGTTACATGTGTCATTTTAATTATCTGCAAAAAAAAAAAAAATCAAGTCAAAGAGGCTCCTTTTATTTACCTCAAAAGGTGGGTGGGGGCGGGTGGGAAAATAAAAAAAAGAAGAAGAAGAAGAAGAGAGCGAACAGGTAGCGGCGTAATTGCTCTTGTCGAGGATGACACTTAAGGTAAGAAAGGAGGAGAAGTAAACATCTTTTCTTTGTCTTTCTCCCACTTGGGCAACACAAAAGGCCGATTAGGAGCGAGTGTGTGTGTGTGTGTGTGTGTGTGTGTGTGTGTGTGCGATAACCGCCTCGTGAAATATTAGTAGGTTAGAATTACTTTGTTGCGTGACACAATACCAGTAGATGCTCGGCGCTGGCGGAGGGAGAGGCTCCTGTCAGCGGTGGCACCTCAACAATGACTTGACGAGCGCCCCCGCCGCCGTCCTCGCCTCCTCCGACGGCGTACGGGCGCGGGGGAGACGGCTGACGCTCCGAGGAGATCCTGCAGACAGTTCGACGCCCCCGCCGCCCCCACCCACACCCCCACCCACACCACCACCACCCCGAAATTTGTTCAGAAACTCGAGGACGAGACGTCACCAGGAGACAAAATAACCACTTTGCTTTGAAGCGGCCGGGAAAAAGTTTATTCCCTCCCCCCCACACACACACACACACACACACACAATGTTCTCAGCTACGAGAAGTCAGGGACGGTGTGCGTCGCTCAACAAAAAGAAGCGCTCCTCGCCGCTTTTGTCGGGGGATGGGCCCTTTAGAACCTGTCCAGCCTGAGATAATTTCATTCAGGCCGGCCCCCGCTCTGCATCCAGAGATCAGGTTCACAGCGACGGGTTGATCGCTTCCCAAGCCTCTCGGGCCTTTTGTTCTACCGGGCCCGCACCCCCCCACCTCCTCCTCCACCTCCTCCACCACCACCTCCTCCTCCTCCTCCTCCTCCTCCGGGACACGGAGCTGATGGGACAAAGTGGCGCAGATTCCGAAAATCGGATCTTTTTTTTAGATTCTTCTACTTCCGGTAGCGGCCGTACGTGCGGAGGTGGAACGTGGGACCACCCAGGAGCTCCTCGCGCCTCCGTCGTGCTCCTGCTCCTCCTCCGGCCCCCGCTGGAGGAGCCGTTGCCTTTTTTTTTTTTTTTTTTTTTTTTGTCATCTCCGAGGAGCATTACTGAGTCTGAACTTGCCTAAACCCTTGTGATCACACCTCTTGAAAAGGTTTTGTTTCCTCCGTCGATTGGTATTCGAGGCAGGTCACCGCGCGCTCCCACCCACCCACCCGCCCGCCCGCCCGCCCTCTTTCTCGCCTGCCCCCCACCCCCAACCACCACCACCACCTCCCCTCCCACCAAATGAATGCCCTGTTTTCATTTTAATTTGCACCTGTTGTGCAGTTGTTCGCTGACGGCAAGTGCAGACCGGTCAGTCGCGGGGAGACGTGTCAGGAGGAGACGTGGGGGGGATTATCTTTTCATATGGATAGCGTCTTCACAAATGTCATGCGTGAACTTCATCTCTTGATTCTGGGAAAGTTCAAGAGGCACGGACGCTTTTCCAGAGCCGGAATTCTGACACACAAAAAAAAACAAAAACCCCCGCCGTCCTTAATTAAGCTTGTTGATCCCATTCAGGGTCACGACGCAAAGATATTAAAACCTGAGGCCTCCACCTTCACCGCCACACAACATTCTTCTGTTGATGAGGTGTGCCCCCCCCCCACGCCCAGCGCTCCACCTGCCCCCCCTCCCCTCTGATCTGGCGTCCGCGGCGGCGTCAAATCTGCACGCGAGCCACCTTTGATTGAGCCCTTGTTTACAGGCGTCTATTTTAAGACAAGCGGGCGAACGTCTGCGCAACCAGACGGGCCCATTTTTGAGTGTGTGTGTGTGTGTGTGTGTGTGTGTGTGTGTGTGTGTGTGTATCGGCCGCCTCCAGGCCCTGCCGTCTTCCTATATTTCCATATGTTAGGAAACATTTATATTTATGTTCATGGTTCAGCGGCAATGCAAATGCGAAGACATCCGCGCGCGGCGAATAATCTAAATGACTATAGGTTAAGCCTCTTGTGTGTATCGCTCGGTGTGTGTGTGTGTGTGTGTGCGCGCGCTCGCCCGCTATGCGGAGCATCCGCGACGTGACGGGAATGCTCCGGTCCTGAAAGGTGCAGCTCGTCGGCATCCGCGGCATGCGAGCGCGACCGAAAATTAGCGGCTATTTTGGCTCGCGTCGCCTCGACAGCTGTCTGCCCACCGCTGCCGCTCCGTCACAGATTCCAGCCGCGGATGCTGTAATTGGGGTGTAACCCACAGAAAAAAAAAAAAAAAAGACGCCTACGCCTTGGGAGGGAAGCAGTGATGTGGGGTGACCTTTTTAATCTGGGACTACACCTCAAATTTCCAAAACAAAGTCGCAAAAACTTCTCTTCGGATTCCTGGAGCTCTGTGTTCCTTCAAACGTTCCCAGAAAACGTTCCCGCTAATCGTCCGCCCCTTCTTTTGTGTTTCAGCCCTGAACTATGAGAACGTGGTGGAGACGGGCTCCGAGACGGAGGAGGAGGACAAGCTGCCGGTGTCGGAGGAGGACCCCCTGCTCAACGGCACGGGCAGCCCCGCCAGCCTCACCAACCCGGACGCCTCGCCGCGCGCCGAGAGCCACGGCCTGCTGACCAAGGACGAGGAGGACGACGAGATGCGGGACAGCGGCGTGGAGCACATCTGGCCCGACAACGACATGCTGAGCGCCTCGGTCGACGGTACTGGTGAGCGTCGCCCCCGCCCCCGCCCATCCGGTCAAACGCGGCGAAGCCTCGGTTTGGTTCCCGCCGCTCGGTGCCGAGAAATATTCCCAGTAAGAAGCTGCAGAAATGAGAGAATCCACATAATCCCAGGCAGGTGATCCCGACCCAAACTTGACGGACTTATCGTCTTTTGTCTGGAGCGATTGCGGGGGGCCCCCCCCCCCCATCCTCCACCGCCCCCCTCCCAGTCACGGATGCTTGAAAGATAAATACTTTTAATTAGGGGGCAGGGTATAATCATTAAAGGAAGCCAGACTGCTGCAAAAAAAGTCATTAACAATCTTAAATGAAATTTTTATTTTTATGATAGCCATTTACATGTATAATAAGAGTCAATGATTCTTGGAAGCATGTGACGGGAACAGAGTGTGGCGAGAAGTCATGTAAGACAGCCCATTTAAATGAGCCGGGCCCCGCTATTCATTTCTGCTAATGAACTAGCTGCGCACGGGGCCGCAAAACGGGGGGAACGTTCAGCACTCTTAAATTTTAATATGGGGGAAAATTGCACATTTATTAGGGACGAAAAGGGGGGTGAAAAAAAAAAAAAAGTTGGTACCGGCTCCCTGAGACGGAGGTTGGGGGTCGAGGAAGAAAAGACAGTTTGGTAAATAAATCAAGATAAAGGATAAACAAGCTGTCGTTGCATACGGTAATTGTTTATTTGATAAAGACCCGCGGTGCCATAATGTCTGTAATTCAACTATGGTGCAATTCCCAGATAATACGCTTCTGCTGTGATAAAGTGTCTGACATATTTCGGAGAGCAAGTCAAGTTCATTAGAGCATTTGGGAGTCTCTTTCCCAATCTTGCGGGTGCTGTGTTTCCCAGCGCTGCTTTTTTTTTTTTTTTTTTTGTGTGTGTGTGTGTGTGTGTGTGTGTGTGTTTTTTTTCTTCCGCGGTGCCTAAGTGTCTGCAGTGATACCTCAGCACATAACTGAGGCCTGAGATAAGTTCGCACCCTCCCTCCTTCCTGCTCCACGGTCGAGGTTTTTTTTTTTTTTTTTTTTTGGTTTAAAAAAAAAAAAGTCTCCGGGAATCGAACGCCGCAAAAAAACGAGACGTGTAAGAACGGGGGGAGGCGTTAATATAAAAAAAAAAAAAAAAAAAAAAACTTTATCACCGAGCCTCTTCTGATTCCAGGGCACAATCAGAGTCTTGTGTCTGGCGTTGTCCTTGACATTCCTTCATCCCACAGCGAGGCTGGACACGATGTGCTGGAAAGTATGACATCATTATCACTGACAGACGTTTTCAAATAAATCACCTGCCTTCTCCCCTCGCCCTTTCTCAACTCCAGGGCGTCGCAAGGATTTTCTGCAGCTCGCCGAAAAACCCCGTTTTTTATTATATACCCTCACGTTCGGTCGCCCCGTCCCGGACGCCGCCGCCGCCTCTTTCTTCGCGTTATTCATTTAAAATATAAAACACAAATTCGAAGGGGACGGAGCCGCCGACACGAAAATATCTAAAAATATCCGAGCCGGGCGGCAGCTTTCCAGTTCTGAAACGATTAAAGGCTTCTACTCAAACGTGACAGGAGCTGGGCCGAACGGGGGCCAAGGAGGCAGAGACTTTAAAAGCGGCGACCGGGCCGTAAAAAGCAGGAATGTTTTCAAAATAAACAGCATCAGACCCGCTATGAAAATAGGTGGAATTACGGGCCTGGACTCCTTCGCGGGGCCCGGAGTCGCCCCCCTCAGACCTCGGCGTCGCCCGTGAAGGAGGTGTGTGCCTTCCCGCCTCAGGTCCTTCTGTGATTTACTGCTCGCAAAACACACTTTTCCAGCGTTTTAGCGTGCAGCAGGAATAGGCGCATATTTGCGGCGAGAAATCGAACCCCACTCCCCCACCCCCACCCCCCACGCCGCTTGTTTTTACGAGATAAAGTCGTCATTTCCTGCGTTTGGCTCGCCGTGACACTTCAGCGGAGGAGGAGGAGGAGGAGAAGGAGAAGGTGTACGCGGTATTAGCCTACCTCCTGCTGGAGGCAGCGCTCCTTCCTCCCTCCCTCCCTCCAGACCGCAGATAACACAAAGTTTTCCAAGGTAAACATCGGGATTGGTGTGTGTGTGTGTGTGTGTGTGTGTGGTGGGGGGGGCAGTAAATCCCAGCGGTCATCCCCTTGCGTCAGACCCGAAGCACGCAGCCAAATTTGATTAGCCAAAGCAAACACGGTGCCTACGAGGACACAGAAATGAAATGAGGGAGTTCTGACCAGCGGCTGCTGATATCTGATACTTGTGGGTATATTTTAATCTGAGGCTTTTTTATATATATATATATATATATTTCAGTTTTGTTTTGTCACAGCTTAATTTATGTCGTTTGAAAACCCCATTTATTTTCTCACGCTGCGCCTGCGGTTTCGATGCCGCCCAATCAAACGTTACAGAGAGACGAGGAGGAAGGGGGAAAGTTAAACTAGGACGTACCCCTGCAGAAGAGCCTGTCATTATTCTCCGGAGCCATTGACAGGGATATTTATCATTTCGCCGCAGAAGCCAAATCTTTAATTTTCGCGGCGGGCCCAGAATGGCTGAGCCGCCGACTATTAAAACCCATTGTTTCCAACTAAAAATAAAAATTCCTTTTGCTTCTGGCCTTTGTGCGCCGTAATGTAAGCAGGATAACATTATTACCAACAACACACCCACCACCTTTTCCTGTAATCTCTCAGCCAGGTTTCTCCACCCGGGGACGGTCGGACACGCCGGATCCTGCTGGCAACCACAAAAACGCACACAATGCAACACTTGTAATGTCCTCGCAGGAGGAGCAGAGCAACAGCAGATGCGTGTAAAGCGCACAATGCCGTTTGTTTTCTTGTTGCTTTTCTCTTTAATACAAAGCCCCCGTGTTCTCGGAAGCACCTTGATTTAATTTTTACCGGCGAGGCAGGAGGAGAAGGAGGGAGGAGGAGAAGGAGGAGGAGGAGCCGGCTCCTCCTTACGCTGATTGTCCGCACCCCGGTGTCCTCGGCGAGGGGACGACTTTGTCAGGAGTGGGTTTGTTTTACGAGGCCCCGTCAATCGTTTTTATTTACCGCCTCCTCACCTGTGCCAGCGTCGGCCGCCATTATCCTGATTGGCAGGAAGCGCCGGGGACGGGAGCAGCGGTTGAGGTCAGCCTGAGGCGGGTGGAGACAGGGACGTGGTGAAATAGTTGTTCTGTGTGTAACTGAGTAACTAAAATGCACTTTTAATCCACGACAGGCGTTTTTTTTTTTTAATCCCTCGGCTCCTCCCACCTGAGGCCTACCTCGGCCAATGAGGTTATTCCTGCGGCTGTGCCCCGTGAGAAATGTTTGTGTTGTCGTTAGCGACGCGCTAGCTAGCAGGGGTTGTGTGTGTCACAATGCACAAAACGCACAAAAAAAAAAAAAACGCAGAGGAAGTCACAGCCGGGGAGTAATAAGCTCAGCCCGCGCGTTGGCTGGAGCGCCGCGATTGCTCAGGTGGATGTGCTCCACGTTTTAATCGCTGCGTTTGGCGATTCGGGGCCTCCTCCTCCTCCTCCCTCCCCCGCCGCCGCCGCCGCCGCTTGTTGTCGCGCTAAAGGTAAATAAGTCACTGCCTGGCCCGGATGATAGCATTCATTAAGCGCTGGCGAACAAAGCCGCAGCGCGCAGCGGCGCGTTCATCGCTTCCTCCGTACCGTCTTCTTAAAGGCGTCGTTGTCGGCGTGTCGGTTCACGCCGAGGTTCTCACCCCCCCCTCTCTCTTCTTTTCTTCTTACAGATGAAATAAAAGATGATTTCGACACCCTGGGGCCCGATGCCACTTTGCAGGCGGTTGGAAACGGTACAGGTGAGTCGACTCTCACGAGCTCGCCGGCGCGCACGCCGAGGGGTTTTTTCTTTTTTTTTTTTTTGCGTCCCTGCCGCTTCCTCGTGTTCTCACCTTCTTCAAAATAACTCCGAGGAAAAACAATGACATCCCAAAAGTGGAAGCTGTAATTACAGGGAACATGTTGTCCCCGGGATGTTTACAGGAGCCGTCCGACTTTCTCGCAGGCCTCTGATTACGCCTGCCGCTTTGTCGGAGCTTTCTGATTGGCCGAGCGGTGGAAGCGAAACCCCTACCTGCCATTTTTCATTAAAGCCGACTCCCTCCATGATATCATCCTGACCGCCGTGACGCCGCCGCAGCGAAAAAACGAACTCACCCCGAAGAACGCCACGCGAACCCTCCCTTCATCTTTAATTATTATTACGCGCCGTTTTATTCTTTTTTTTTCCTCCTCCTCCTCCTCCTCTCTCCGTTCTGAAACGTCGAGCCGAGCGCATGTTTTCCATTTCGACCGCGCTCTGGAAAACAATGCGGTGGAAGCTCCCCCCGCCGCCGCCGCCGCCCGCGTCACATGTGATACCGTTTAGGAGACGCGAGTCGGCCGCTGCCAAAAAAGCGCGCTCTGATCCAGGTGATTTCCGCCGCCGCTCGCCGCTCGCCCCTCAAAGAAACGTCGGCGAGGTGAGGCGGAGGGTTTCACGTGGAAAGAAAAGGCGAAAGAAATAAACAACGTGTCATCGTTCTGACGGTTTTCAGGTTGCGGGCCCAGAAGTTTGATTGCCGGTGCCCGTGTCTGTCAGTCTGAAACAAATAAATAAAAATAAAAAAAAAAATCTCTCTCACAATTAGCCGCGCTCTAATGAGACGGCCGCGGACGATGGCGCTTATCAAAAGCGATCCATTGGCACCGATGACATTTTGGTGCCGTTTTTTGACAGGCGCTGGGGGTTCTGCTACCTCGACCTTTTCGCAAATTGGGCCGCGAAGTCGTCACGTCCGGACAAATCGCTCTTTAAAGCTCACCTTGGCGTCTAAAAGGCCTAATTAACGGGGGGCGATGGAGGCTGATGAGCAGCCTCCTGGATGTAAACCGTCCCCCGGACTAATGAAGGCCGCCGATGTCTTTTTTTTTTTTTTCGCCGCTGTGTTTTTGCGGCGGCGGCGGCGGCGGCTATCTCCACGCTGCAGAAGAAGAGTTTCCCTGAAGAGCAGGGACGGGGAAATAATTTGAGAAAAACGCATTGTGTGGCCTCAGCACTTTGGCTGGCTTAAGACACATTCTTTTTTTTTTTTTCTGCTGCGCCGGGACTGTGGTTTGGCCCTCGGTAATCTGTTCAACACAGAATCAACAAAAGCCGCAGTCTCTTGATTGACCTTATACGTGAAAGCCGATACCGAGAACCGCGGTTCTCTGTCGCTGATTAAAACGGGCCCGTGCATGAACGTGTGTATTTTTTGTAATTTTAACTGATTTTTCTGTCGTGTTTTTTTTTTTTTAACGTCGCTCCTCGCCGGCTCGCGGTAGCGGGCTTATCTCTCGACTTTTGGCCCGGATTAAGTTACAATTCTTATTTTAGCCCGGCGTGGCGTGACAAGCAAACCCGGTAATTTAGACGTATTCTCCCCAAAGCGCGGCTGTAATGTTTTAGGGTGGCTGTCCTCATCGCGTTTCCACCAACATGTTCCCAATATCCTCCTGTAAGACATTTCTCTGGGGAAGAAATGAATCCGATTTATTCCTCCCCTCTCTCTCTCTCTCTCTCTCTCTCTCTCTCCCTGCCGGTCTCCTCCTTCACTCCCTCTCTCTCCTTTTTCCTCCCCTTCAGTCAAGAGCGTGGATTGCACTTCGGAGTTCGAGGACTTCTTCGCCAAGCGGAAGCTGGACGACGGCGACAGCCACGTGGTGAGCATCGCCGAGTACCTGCAGCGGGGCGACACCGCCATCATCTACCCCGAGGCCCCCGAGGAGCTGTCCCGCCTGGGCACGCCCGAGGCCACCGGGCCGGAGGAGAACGGTACGGGTCCCCACGTGAGCCGGGAGGGGCGGGTCAATGGCGGTCGGGTTTTTTATTTTTTTAAATCCAGGGATGTCCAGAGAGGATTTAGCGAAGGGGGGGGAAAAAAATCGGCGATATATTTAAAATATTTCTGCCGCGGTGCCGACACGGTGATGAACCTGTGGGTCGATACTGAACTCCTGTTGTAGCAGCAGGAAAAGGTTTAAAAAAAAAAAAAAAAGTCTTCGCTGACACGTCTGGGCAGCTGTTGGTCTCACAGATTCGCCGGATGCCTCGGTGTTTACCTACAGTCTTAAGCAACAGCTGGGCAGGGGCTTGAAATCAGATAGCGCACCTCTGAAGCTGCCCCCGGGGGAGGGGGGGGGGTGGAGGGGGGTGGAGTTGGTGGAGTTGGTGGAGGCGGGGGGGGCGGGGGGGTTGATTCACGCTTCGGACACGGCGAACACGTCGGCGACGAGAGAGCGGCGTTTTAAAGTGTGTTTCAGCTTCCTGATTGTGTCGTGTTTGTGTCGTGTGTGTGTGTGTGTGTGTGTGTGTGTGTGTGTAGGGCAGGGGAGGGGCGGGGGTGGGGGTGGGGGTGGGGGTGGGGGGGGGTCGGTAGCGACGGATGCCAGCCCGACACGGCGGCTCTCATGTGGAGCAGATTGCACAGATAGCTCCCATACCACTCTGGGCAGCCCGCCCGTTAGCTGCCATTGATTCGCTGACCTTTTGGCCCGCTTTCCCTTCCTCCTCCTCCTCCCTCCCTCCCTCCCCCTTCCTCCCCCCTTCCCCCCGCCGTCTCCCCCGCGCAGACCTGCCACCTGGAACGCCAGATGCCTTCGCCCAACTGTTGACCTGCCCCTACTGCGACCGGGGCTACAAGCGCTTGACATCGCTGAAGGAGCACATCAAGTACCGCCATGAGAAGAACGAGGAGAACTTCGCCTGCCCGCTGTGCAACTACACCTTCGCCTACCGCACTCAGCTCGAGCGCCACATGGCCACGCACAAGCCCGCCCGCGATCAGGTGAGGCGGGCGCTCCGCCCGGGTTCTTCTCTCCTCCGCCGTCCTTCCTCTCTCTCTTTCTCCCTCCTCCTCCTTTTCATTTCGTTCCTAATGTGCTCCGATCCCTCGGAGAAGGGAGATCATTTTTTCTGATTGGCAATCATTATTAATTTTTCATGGCATTTTGAAGATGCAGATCCTTTAATGGTAATAACTTTAATTGAGGTCCTAAATGGTTTTTTGATGGCCCTCCCTGATATGATTTTCCAGTCTCATGTTCACGATCGAATGATTGTGTTAATTTCCAATTTGGAAATTTTTATCAGCTCCTTAACTTCACTTCACTCCTGGCCTTTAATGTTCTTCTGCTGCAGCCTGCAGTCTTAGTACTCCATCAAACTCCACCCACCCCCGCCACAACCCCACACACACACACACACACACACACACTTCTAATTTCATGCACTGCATAAACATCTGCGTACGCTCGGATTTTCTCCAGCGATTTACATCCTATACGTCTGAGATATAATGTGAATCTGCTGGCAGTTAGCATGAATCACCTCCGAGTCCTGCGAGGTGAAAACACATCCAGCAGTCACGGGCGTTTAACTCGCCTGTCAGCTCCGCGCCCAAGATGTGGGGCCAGATAGATGGTGGCCAAAAAAAAAAAAAAAAAAAAAATCCTGATACGCTTTCAGAGTTTTCGCACATTGGGGGATAATTATAACTTCTCAGTGAACTAAAATTAGAGCAGTAAATTTTCCCAGTCTGTATTTGTGCCTTGAAGGATGTTTACAACCACGAAAAAAAATAATAATAATTTTAAAAAATAAGTAAAATGTAATGAATCTACTTGTTAGTACAGTGATTAGCTGCTTCCTTTTTTAAAAAAAATAAGAAAAATACAGTTTTACTCGGGGACAGGGGGAGGCGAGTCGTGGTCGTGGGTGGTGTTGTGTGTGTGTGTGTGCGCTCTGAAGCGAGGATGACAGGCTCAGATCTGATCCCATGTCAGCAGCCAGCACTTTCACCTGATCTACCAGCTGGGTGTAAACGTGAGCAGATGGGCCGTCCCGGTCCTCGTATTACAATGCCGAGGCCAGAGACTCCCCGTGTGCACCAGTGCTGCAGGTCCTCCCTTGATTTGTAAATGAGCCGGCCTGTTTAAAACGGTAATCCTTCACACGAGATGGAGCTGACGTCTCATTTCTGCTCACACACACACACACACACACACACTTCCTCCTGAGCCGCAGAGGAAATGGAAACGCGTCGACGCGAGCGCGGACGTTTTGGCGGCGAAACAACCAGCTCAGATTAGCATAAAGAATAACGTCCTGATAGGTAATCACGCGCCGTGTTTTTCCGCGTGTTTACAAGCCTTAATGCTCCTCCTCCTCGTCGGCACTTAGCTGAAATATGACTAATTAGACGTTATACATATGCAAACACGCAGCCGGGCCCCCCCCCCCGGCCTCCACCCTCCACCCTCCACCCCACCCGGCGGCGGCGGCGGCTGCAGAGGAGAACCCGGGCCGGTGCCATTCACAATTAAGAGCGATTGTGTCTTATTAGCAGCGGTGGCGAGACTAAACTTTACCGGGCAGGGGTCCTCGGGGGGGAAGTTAAGGGGTGGTGGTGGTGGAGGTGGAGGTGGTGGAGGAGGGGGGGGGGCGAAGCAGCTGTTGCTGTTTGTTTATGCAACTCAGCAACATACGAGCGGTGGGGTCCCTCTCCGGCGCTTGGCGGGGGCCCCCCGACTCTCCCCGCTTGATCTTTGAAGGTTGGGGCTGTTTGAACAATTCCTCCCAGTCCTCCCAGTGTCCTGCGCGCCACCATCTGTCTCCCCAGGAATGTGGGTAGAGTCGGCACACACCCCGGCATTTGTCAGGGCTGAACTGGGAGGAGGGGGTGTGTGTGTGTGTGTGCACACACACCCCCCTCACGCACACACACACACACACAGCCAGCTCATAGAAAATGCCTCTTTTTTATTAACTCGCCGTTTAACGTCGTCACCTCCCACTTGGAATTAATTGTTTGGTGTGGGAGGAGCCAGGTTTAAACACACCCTGTTGTTGTTGTTGTTGTTTGTATTATATTTTTATTTATTTTTTTTTTTTAAACTGAGAACAGCCATCGTTTGAATTGCAAATGTGATGGATTGCGACTGATGTTTACCTCTGAGCAGCGAATCAAGCCCCGGCCTAGACGCTCTGTTCTGTATCCTCAGATTATTAAAGAGACCGTGTGTGTGTGTGTGTGTGTGTGTGTGTGTGTGTGTGTAGTGGGGGGGGTGGTCCTTTAAAAAAAAAAAAAAAAAAAAAAAAGCCCAATTACTGTCAGACGTTTGAGACTGTTCTGAAAAAAGTCCAAAGTGTAATTTAGATGGTGTGAATACAGGTATGCGGGGCGAGAGAGCTCACGGACGACTCTGAATACCTTTCAGACTGATTAGGGCCCAAATTAATTGAAAAGTAGATCAGATCGGTGGTTTTTAATGAGGGAGGGGGCGGCCCACTCTTCATTTATTTTATTTTCTGGACTGCCAAATCCTAAAAGGCCGTTGGCTGAGCAGTCAGGAAATTAAAAAGGACGCGATTCTCCGCGTTATCGCCGCTCGACGGAGGTGGGAGAAGAAAGCCGAGACGCTCCGGAGCCGTTTGGCTTCTCGCTTGTTGTCATGCCGACCGATTGTGATTATTTACTGAACTCTCACCCCCAACATGTTTGTCGTTTTTTTTTTTTTTTTCTCTAACGTGCCTCTCTCTCTCTCTCTCTCTCTCTCTCTCGCTCAGCACCAGCTGCTCAACCAAGCCGCCAGCAACCGCAAGTTCAAATGCACCGAGTGCGGCAAGGCCTTCAAATACAAGCACCATCTGAAGGAGCACCTCCGGATCCACAGCGGTGAGTGGCACCGGCGCCGCCGCCCCGCACCCTGAATCCTCATAACACCGGGAATCTGCAGGAAATTCCTGCCGGACCCTCCCTGCTGTGAACGGGCGCTGAACTCCGCCGTGTTAAGATTCAGTTGCCAAGTATTAGAAATATGTACACGGCAGCTTTTTTTAAATATATTTGCAAATCGGCATCTTACGCCGGATGTTTCTTCTCCGCTCCAGGTGAAAAACCGTACGAGTGCCCCAACTGCAAGAAGCGCTTCTCCCACTCGGGCTCCTACAGTTCCCACATCAGCAGCAAAAAGTGCATCGGGCTGATCGCCGTCAACGGCAGGATGCGCGGCAACATGAAGACGGGCTCCTCCCCGACCTCCGCCTCGTCCTCGCCCACCAACACCGCCATCACCCAGCTCCGGCAGAAGCTGGAGAACGGCAAGCCGCTGGGCCTGCCCGAGCACAACAACCACCACCTGAACATCAAGACGGAGCCGCTGGACTTCAACGACTACAAGCTGATGATGGCCACGCACGGGTTCGGCGCTCCCGGGCCCTTCATGAACGGAGGCATGGGGGGGAACAGCCCGCTGGGGGTCCACCACAACTCCACGGGCCAGAGCCCCCTGCAGCACCTGGGGATGGCCGGGCTGGAGTCGCAGCTCCTGGGCTACCCGGGCCCGCTGGGGAACAACCTGAGCGAGGTGCAGAAGGTCCTGCAGATCGTGGACAACACCGTGTGCCGGCAGAAAATGGACTGCAAGCCCGAGGAGCTGTCCAAGCTCAAGGCCTACATGAAGGAGCTGGGGACCCAGGTGGAGGAGCAGAAGCAGGCGCTGGCGTCGTCCGGCGGGGCTCAGGTCGGGCTCCCGCTCGTCAATCACAACGGCGCCACCAAAAGCATCATCGACTACACGCTAGAAAAAGTGAACGAAGCCAAAGCCTGCCTCCAGAACTTGACGACGGACTCAAAGAGGCAGATTAGCAATATCAAACGGGAGAAGTCCAACCACGCACTGGAAGGAGGCGTGGACGACAAGATGCAGGAGAACAACATGTTTACGCCTTACGCTTGCCAGTACTGCAAGGAGACCTTCCCCGGGCCCATCCCGCTGCACCAGCACGAGCGCTACCTGTGCAAAATGAACGAGGAGATCAAGGCCGTGCTGCAGCCCAGCGAGAACCTGATGCCCAACAAACCAGGGATTTTCATGGAGAAGAACAGCCACCTATCCTCCCCATGCTGTCCGAGAAGGGGCTCGCCGGGCCCCTCAACCCCTACCGGGACCACATGTCCGTGCTGAAGGCGTATTTCGCCATGAACATGGAGCCCAACTCGGAGGAGCTGCTCAAGATTTCCATAGCGGTCGGCCTCCCTCAGGAATTCGTCAAGGAGTGGTTCGAGCAGCGGAAGATGTACCAGTACGGCACCACCAGAACCCCGCCGCTGGAGCACCGGAACAACGCCGACATGGTCGTCGGAACAAATAACCACCACACTCCACCCAAAGACTCTATGGCAGCTCGGTCCCCCTTGTCGCTAATGAAACCCGCTGACCACATCACGTCGCCCTCCATCGCCGAGCTCCACAACAACGTCAACAACTGCGACAACTCGCTCAGACTTTTGAAAAACCACCAGTTCGGCGGCGGCGGCGGCGCCAAGCCGGCGGGCGACAAGTTGGACCACTCCCGCAGCAACACCCCGTCCCCGCTGAACCTGTCCTCCACGTCCTCCAAAAACTCCCACAGCAGCTCTTACACCCCCAACAGCCTGACGTCGGAGGACCTGCAGGCCGAGCCCCTGGACCTGTCCCTGCCCCGGCTCGTGAAGGAGCCCAAGCACGCGCTGACCGTCAAGAGCCGGCCCAAAGTCAACAGCGTCACCGCGGACCACAACAGCGTCCCGTCCCCACGAGAGCACTTCGAGGAGCCCCTGAACCTGGCCTATCTCAAGAAGGACTTCCCAGGCGCCGCCAACAACGGCAACCTGGAAAAAAGCACTAGCCCCATCTTCGGCATCAACCCGTTCGCCGCCAAACCCCTGTACACGTCGCTTCCCCCGCAGAGCGCTTTCCCGCCCGCCACCTTCATGCCCCCCATGCAGGCCACCATCCCGGGTCTCAGGCCTTACCCGGGCATGGATCAAATGGGCTTCCTCCCGCACATGGCCTACACTTACGCGGCGGGGGCGGCCACCTTTGCCGAGATGCAGCAGAGGAGGAAGTACCAGCGGAAACCCGGTTTCCAGGTAAGTTTAAAGAGCGGCTCCGCGGGAAAAACACGGATCGCCCCGCCTCCCGGCGCGGATCTCACTGAGAACAGTAAAAAAAAAACCCGGGAGAGAGATCCCGGTCGTTTAATCCGCTCAGAAAGGTCCGATTTACGCATAAAAACACTGGCACCAAATATCAAACAGCATCGGGTTGAAATAAATAACAGGAACGACGTTGGCCCTAAAATCTCATCTCAATAAAGCTCTAATTGTTACCACTCTGCACTGTAAATTTTCCCCGCCGCCGCCGCCGCGTGTGGAATACATTAGCGCTCCGGTCTCTCTCCCGGCGCCGGGGCCGGGCTCGGATATTTTGTTATTAAATATGGGTGAAGGGGCCTTTGTAAAAATGACAAAGGTGAGCCCCGGAGCTGTGCGCTTCTCCGAAATTTTTTTTTTTTTTTTTTTTCCCGTCGCAACTTTCAAAAAAGAGCGAAGCCGAAGCCGAAATGAGCTCCTCGGCGTGGATTAATAATGCACGGTCTCCATGTTCATTACCAGCGAGCGCTGAGGGCTGTTTAACATGGAGGGGGGAACCGTTCTGATGAAGAGAGCGAAAAAAAAAAAAAAAAGAAGAAGAAGTATTAATAATGTTTCCTATTCTAAGTTATTAAATTAGATTTTAAAAATACAGCTACGGGCGCTCCGTTCAAATTGATTGCGGAGTGATAGCGGTCCCTTCTTAAAACACGGCGCCGAGCTGTCCGCACAATGCCGCGCGCGCACACGCGTTCATTACACAAAGATCGCGCCCGGGTTGTTAAAAGGTGCACGTTTTCATCACGCCGCCGCCGCCTCCTCCTCCTCCTCCCACGTCGTCACATTGTTCCTCGACAATCCAAAGACTGATCTTCATCATAAAGGAGAAGCGGCGCCGCTGCGCGAAATTAGAGCCGCACCGAATAACGCCGCCGCGGCCCGTGATGGGAGGGGCCGGCGAGGAGGAGGAGGAGGAGGAGGAGGAGGAGGAGGAGGAGGAGGAGGATATTACCGCGTCGCTGAAAGTTTTATAAGAAATCAATGGCGACCATCAGAAATCCACGTGGTTGTTTGGGTTCACGCCGCAGAATTTTACTTCCATGTAAAACTTTTACACCTCGTGCAATCACAGTACATTTACTGCTGTAGTAATAGTACATGCTAAGGAAGTACTCATGCACAACATCAAGATGACTTCCCTTCTTCCTCACTTCCCAGAATGCACCTGCAGCCCCTCCATTAAATAATCTGCCAGCGCCTAATTCCTGTTCATTTTTCTCCCCTTGTGTCTCCCCCTCTGTTTGTTTGTTTGTTTTGTTTTCTTTGTTGTTGTTTGTGAAGGGGGACCTGCTCGACGGTACTCCAGATTACATGTCAGGGCTGGACGACATGACAGACCCCGACTCCTGTCTGTCGCGGAAGAAGATTAAGAAGACCGAAAGTGGTATGTACGCGTGTGACTTGTGCGACAAAACATTCCAGAAGAGCAGTTCCCTTCTAAGACACAAATATGAACACACAGGTATATACTGTTCTAGACCCTTATTTTAATCCCCATGCTTTTCTTTTGTTGTTTGAAATGTTTGTGTTTCTCAATCGGTTCCTCCTCTTCCTCCTCCTCCTCCTCCTCCTCCTCCCCGTCCCTCCCCCCCTCTGTTTAAGTTGTATTTGTAAACCGACCCCTAACTTGTTTCTTCATCGACAGGAGATGCCGGCGAATGTGTTGAAATGTGTGTTTTTCCCTTCTTTTCTTTCTTTATTTATTATTATATATATATATTTTTTTTTCCCGATGCCTGAAAATATTAACGGGTAATTAATGCAGGTGCAGGCGAGTCTTTTATTTTTCCAGCCGTACGCGCCGCCGTATTAAACCGCGTCGCTATCTCCAAAGACACACATCAATTCACCTAGATACAGAAAGCCGGCAAAAGGCCCCTAATGCCTTTATCGGCCCCATTATTGACGATAGATCAGATCAGCCGAGTGGCGCTCAGAAGCTTCAGAGCGCCGATAACAAGTCTTTCATTACAGTTATTATACAGAGATCCTCTTTCACTGGGTTGCATCATTTATTTTATCCGCTATCTGGCTGTTTTATGCAGCCGCCGTGTTATCTGCTCGGACATGAAAGGCGGGGGAGGGGGCACCGTCAGAGCACTTTAAAAAAAAAAAAAAATTTTTTTAAAAGCAGTTATCTCGCTCAGGACGCTTTCATGTTCGCTGTCGCCGCGCGTTTTTTAAAAAAAAAACCACATTACGAGGCTCAGAAGTGCAGTTGAAGTGGCCAGATGTTGGACAGGAAGTGCAGTTTGAACGCCTGCTGGCCAGAGCTGAGTCATGTGATTTGTAAGGGGGGGCAGGCGGCCATATTTCCACACGTGGTGAACAGCAGCGCCCGAGAGCGAGAAGCCAAAACGAGACGTTTGCAGGCTGATTAGTAGCTTCTTTAGGGGGGGAAAAGAAAAAAAACAAAAAAACAGCAGGTAACTTTAGTGTTTTTAAGTTTAGTCTGGCGAGCGGCGTTTTGGAATAAACCGGGCGCATCGCGGCCACATGACAGGCCGGAGGACGTTTATTTAGCCAGACGGTTTATGGCCCCGTGTCATAAAACCATCTCACCCTGCCCTTGCGGCCGGCGCGGGTTTCTCCTTTCTGCCTCGGCATCCCAGGCGTCCCGTCGCATTCGGGCCGAGCCCAGAAAAACCTAAAAAAACGGAGAAGCCGGGGCGTCGCCGTGAACTGGAATGGCGTCCGCAGATAAGCGACCCCTCGCAGCCTCGCAGCGCCTCCCTCCAGCCCGGCCTCGGACGTGTTTACTCCTCCGCCGCGCCTCCTCTCTCGCTTGTTTGCTTTGCAGTAGTTTATTTATGTCGTATTCATCGGCGTGGCGCGCGGGCCTAAAATAAGTAGTTGTGGTCGAGTTTCTCCATGCCTTAAACCGCGGGAGGGAATTTCCATAATGTCGGCCCGCGAATGCGAGCGCACTTTCTCATCCCCGCTCGCAATTTGAATAAACAAATAGCCCAAAGTCGTAAGTCAGGGTTGGATTTAGTGCTCCGTGATGTCATTTTACTCCATGCCATCCAATTCATCAGAGTTTTCCCCTCGACGTTTTTTTTTTTTTTTGCTTTTCTCCTGACTTGTGTAATTTGTTGTGGCGGCGGGACGATGCCGGGCCGACGACTCACGCCCTCTCCCCCCCCTTCTCTCTGCTTTGTGTGTCCGCCAGGCAAGAGGCCGCACCAGTGCCAGATCTGCAAGAAGGCCTTCAAGCACAAGCACCATCTCATCGAGCACTCGCGCCTGCACTCGGGCGAGAAGCCCTACCAGTGCGACAAGTGCGGCAAGCGCTTCTCGCACTCGGGCTCCTACTCGCAGCACATGAACCACCGCTACTCCTACTGCAAGCGGGAGGCGGAGGAGCGCGAGGCGGCCGAGCGGGAGGCCCGCGAGAAGGGCCACCTGGAGCCCACGGAGCTGCTGATGAGCCGCGCCTACTTGCAGGGCATGACGCCTCAGGGTTACCCGGAGCTGGCCGAGCGCGAGGCCATCCTGAGGCGCGACGCCGTGAACGGAGGGATCCGGGAGGGACGCAAGGAGGCGGAAGGAGCGTACGCCAAGATCGGGCGCAGGGACGAGGAGTTCGAGGAGGAGGAGGAGGAGATCAAGAGCATGGACACGGACCCGGACACGTTGAGGGACGAGGAGGAGAACGGAGAGCACTCGATGGACGATAGCTCGCTGGACGGCAAAACGGAAACCAAATCGGATCACGAGGACGCGATGGAGGACGGCATGTAACCGGCGAACGTTTTCAGAAGGAGAAGAAAAAACACAAAACAAAACAAAAAAAAAAAAAAAGCTTCCCACCTTCAAAGTTTTAAGTTTCTCTCTGTCTTTCGGTTCAGTATTCTTACCCGCTCGGTTTAAAACACCGTAACGTGCACGTGCCTGAAGCTTCCGGGAAGCTTTCTCTGACTGACTCCTCGGCGGCGGGCGAGGGCGGGGGGCGAGGGCGGGGCGAGGGCGAGGGCGAGGGCGAGGGCGAGGGCGAGGGCGAGGGCGAGGCGAGGGCGGGGGCGAGGGCGAAGACGTCCGTCTGCCCAACAAGACTCAAAAAGTCCAATCTGGAGGAGGCGTGGGTTTGTGAAATAAGCTGCATTATGCAAACCGAACAATGAAGAAATGAATACATTTCAAAAAAATGTACAGTACTAAGGCCTAAAATGTGTGTGGTGCTAACCTCCTCAGATAAACCCCCTGTGTTCCATAGTATTTATAGCACAACTAGTGACTTGTACAAATTGCACTCCGCTTCTATAATCAAGAACAAAAATAATAAAAAGTATTGCCTATGTATATATTTATACAGTGTTGGAAAAAGAGCAGTAGTGTCTGCACTACAGTCCTTCGATATTACCTTTGTTATCACCTACCTACCTACCTACCTACCTACCTACCTACCTACCTACGGTGTCGTCTTTAGTTTCCGCCCCGGACATCTCCCGCCGGACTGTTTCAGGCCTCTCCAATCAAGTGAAGGAATTCAAAACAAATTGTTTTTTTTTTTTTTAAACCCAAAAAGAAGAAAAAAAAAAAAAAAAAGAGAGAGAAAAGAGGATGAAGTTTTAAAGAGACCTTCGTTTTAAGGGAAAATACAATTTATGGAAAGATGGTAACGGGTTGTGGGGGTAAAAAAAAAGTGAAGGACGAAGCCTTTGTAAGGTGTTTTTGATAAGAAAAAAGAAGCCTTATATGCAAACCTTTTAACCTGTGTGTTTTCTGCAAGTGCCACCCTCGTATTGTGTAAAAGGAAGGTTGTTTTTATTGTTTTTTTTTTCCACCAGCTTCAGTATTAAGAAATGGTTCATCGTTGTTCTTTGGAGCACCCGTGTCAGTATTAAGACTTATAGGCAGCAGTTCCTTAGTTTACATTATGTTGTGCAATGTTTTCTTTTCTCTGTCAGTATTACACCAAACCATTTTTTTTTTGAAAACAGCAAATTGCATTCATTTTATTTGTAGGTTGAAAAAAAAAAAAAACATTATTTATGTGGCCCATTTTATATTTCCTAATTTTATTTATTTCATACTGTTGTGTACAGTACTATAGTTCTTCAATATATAGATATATTTTAGTAAAAAGGAACATGGTGTCGATCATAGGGGCAAATTTTACGTAAAGAGAGCATTTATTGTGTTTTGAAACATTGTGAAATGCGAAGTTTAATCTTATTTTATTTTATTTTCCTTTATTTTCCAGTTACTGGAAAATTTCCAAATTTGGGAACTTTTATACAATTGTGAAAACACTGTATTTTCGACTGAAAAATTCCACTTTCTTCATCTTTGTTTCTTTTTTTAAGCTAAAAAAAAATGAAGAGGGACTGTTAAATACTATGTATGATACCATGACTGAAGAAGAATCTTTCCTGAAATGTCTTTGTAAAAGTATTATTGAATTCTTAATTTGTAATTTCTCTTGAAAATGACCCTGCTCGAATAAAAGTAGCCAAATTACAGAGTACCAAACCGCTCGGAGCTTCCTGTTTATTCGCAGGGAGCGAAAACGTGGATCTCAGGTAATTCCCACCCGCCTCCGCGTGTCCCGATGATCCTGGGAGCTTCCTCGTCGTGGTTCCAGGGGAGGGACGAGACGAAGAGCGGGAAGCGGCGAGAGGGCAGAGGTGGGACGGCGGGCGGGCGGAAGCCTGGAAGGCGAGCGTCCACTCGTAGGCGTGAAAAAAACCGGGCCCGGTCGCAGACTCGCTCCGGGCCGGATCGGCGGAAAGAGCGAAGAAAGAAGAAGAAGAAGAAGAAGAAGAAGAAGTAGAGGAAGAGAATTGACGGATGGGAATCGATGCTGATGAGAAACAAAACTTCTGCACTTATTCGGACTCCTGCCGGAAATACTCGCCCTCCGAATGTGCGTTCATCCGCCACTGAAAGTAGTTCCCCCAACAAGCCGGAAAAAACTGAAATATATTTTTGCAGATTTTGGGATCCGGGGCGGAGGAGTGAAACTTTACTGGGCGCTGACAGGTGGACTCCAGCGGCGGGGGTCCTCTCCCGCTGAAGGAGACGCTCGACTCCATTAGCCGCCCGCGCCGCGCTACGCACATTAAAAGCAAACATCAAAAGGCGGCGAGATGAAAGCGCCAAAGGTTGAGCGAAGCCAAACATCAGAACGCACTTTGCATATCCCGATTTTCCTATCGATCGGCGTTGCCGGGACGATCGCTCGCGGACCGGCTCGCAGATAAAAGAGGGGGGGGGGGTCTTAAATGATTAGCCGATGAATCTGATAATGTGCTGTGAACCCGCCCGGACAATTACGCATGCGAAAAGATGAGCGCTCCTGTCAAGACGAGCTGGGGGTTTGCCCTCTGGAGTATATCGCTATCATTAAGAGAGAAATTTCAACCTTCCTCCACTTTTACATTTTACATCTATTAGACTTGCGTGCGAGCTCCAATCCGCCTGCTGCCTTGACTTCACAAGCAAACTAATAGGAAGGTCAAAGTTCGAGATGGATGTGATGAAATATTCCTGCAACCCCGGGAATAATGCATGCAGAGGGTGAATTGCTGAATTAGGAAACGGGGGGAGAGAGAGAGAGAGAGAGGATTACATTCATTAGTTCAAATAGAAGAGAAACCGGAGACAGACAGAAGACATGACGCTGGTTTTTAGTTTTGTGTTATCTGAGGACGGAGCAAATCATCCCTTTATTTTCCATGAATTCCAGTTGTCACTCCGTGAACAGCGGCTGATAACGGACGCTGATCCAATCTAATCTTACATTTGCTGATCAATACCGTCTCCCGGCATTAGCCCGGGCTCCGTGGACGAAGGCTTTTAATTGCAATCAGGCCTCATGATGGTTCCCCCTCCATTGATTTTTTTTTTTCATGCACTTAATATCAAAAAAAGCGTCGATCGGACGCTCGGTTCCCTTTGAACCAGACTCCACGGATGATTTTACATCCACAGTTTTTACGCTTTCCCGTTCCCGAGGCGAACTCTCGGAAACCCTGCAGGTCTCCGGCGATTGTGATGTAAACCGGCGTACGCGGCGTTTAAAAAGGGAGAAAAAGCAACAACAACAACGCGAGCGTGTAGTGGTAATTCATACGAGTGTCATGCGGCCATATGCCCCGGCCAGATCGGCGGCGTGTTTTGGACAGCTGAGCTCCGATGATTCACTGCCGGGCCTCGCACAGAGCAAAGCTAAGTGTACGTTTGGCCCGGGGCGACTCCGCTGCCTCCACAGACACACCGAGGAGCAGAAATCCACTCATTTGTGCCGAAAACACTCCTCCCGTCTTGTTTTATTCATCCTCTCTCCCGTACCTGCATCCCTCATCCACCCGGAGACACACACACACACACACAAAAAACACAAACCCACAAAAACTCAGTTGACATTTGTGGTTGAAGGAGCGAGCGGGGTTACGATATGGAAAAAAAGGGAACATCAGCAGCGAAATGAAGACGTAAGGGGGGAAAAAAGATCACGCTTTAATGCACAAAGTAAGCGTGATAGAGCGTGACACGGCGTCGGACTGAAAATAGGTCTGAGGTTTGGTTGCAGCGAGGGATTTGTAGTGTGTTTTTTCCATGTTGAAGGTCTGGAGAACACATCAGTCCCCGGTTTTTAAAAAAAAAAGAAAAGAGGGAAGGGTTCTGCCGGTCGTCCGGCTGAGGAGCGGCCGGAGATCCAGCTGACTGGGGAATTTTCTTCCCATCAGAGGTGGATGACACCCGGGCGATGAAGGTGAACTCCGGGCCGGAATCCAGCTCGGAAGAACGGCCCTCGGTCCCCCCGCCGGTGCCGCAGAAGGAGGTTTTGGCTGAGGCGGAAAAGTGGAGGAGACTCTCGCCCTCTTGACCTCATTAAATTATTCACATATCCCCATATGCCGGGGCACATGAAGGACGGGCGCCGGTAGAGAGAGCGCGCTCCTCGGACCTGGCGCTCGGCGAGAGAAAGTTCAATGACACGCGGGGAGGAAAAAGCGCAAGTGACCGGCAGGGATTAGCCAATCAGAGCGTCAGAAGAGCGGCCAGCTGTTCGTTCTGGCCGGAGCGAAAAGGGCCCCCGAGCAGGTGGTGCGGGGCCGGTGCCAGCGGTGCTACAGAGGAGGGGAAAAAAGGCGAGGGTGGGGGGGGGGGAGAAGACGATGAAAGAAACTCGTCCTCGCCGAAATGCTTCTCACGCATTATCGTCCGCAGGCCTCCGGGGACGCGGCATCGTCGCTGTCCCTGCTTTGTCCCCGAAAAACGAGCCGGATAGGATTTATTCGCGTTGCAGGACGGGGGGGAAGGAATTTCCGAAGCTGAAATAAGAGGGTGGAGGCGCGACAACGGCCGAATGATGGAGGGAGCGCTGTTTGTTTGCAGGGACAGTGTGAGTCCCAGCAGCTGCAGAGCGTCACAAAGGACAACAATGCTCCGGCCGTCGTGACGGTGCTGGTGGTGGTGGTGTGGTGGTGGTGGGGGGTGGAGGTGGTGGGGTCGGTGCACCGCTGAGATGCCGGGCTGCTCTGCAAAGACACCCCCACCCTACCTATAGTTTAGTTCATTTTCCAGGGGCCCAAAGTAAAGAAACGTAAACTAATGCTACACAAAGCTAGCTTACAAATAAAATAATAATAACCCTCCTGTGGGAGAGCCCCCTGCAGGCCGACACGCTGCACTACCCTTTGTATAAATAAAGTTTTTTTTTTAATACGTGTTTTTTTTTTTTTTACATAGCTTCCTGTGGAGCTGCGTCAGCTGACGTCCTGCCTGCAGAATCCAGCAGGAAACTCACTGTGAGTATGAACGTTTGTGTCTCCGTGATGAGGCCGAATGTTTGCCAGGTGTGACCCAGGGTGTGTGTGTGTGTGTGTGTGTGTGTGTGTGTGTGTGTGTGTGTGTGTGTGTGTGTGTGTGCGGCGCCTGCGTGCGGCGTCAACTTTGACGCGGTGACGTCAACTTCCGCTTTCTCCCTCCAGTTGTTTGATGGTTGGATGAACGTCTCTGCACTGAAACATGTGAAACCGAGCCCGGGCTGTGCACACACACACACACACACACACACACACACACACACACACACACACACACACACACACACAAACAAACACAAACAAACACACACACGCTGAAAAAGGCAGCATGTTTTGTTTTTTAAATCTTGTGTTTGGCCTTTTTATGAGTGTGATTTTTCAGCATCATTCATTATTATTATTATTATTATTATTATCCATTGATCAGGTGAGGTGATAAAAACAGGAAGTGATTACTTGATGATTTCTGTCTCTCCTCTCTCTCCGCCTGCAGAGAAGACTCGTCACGCGACGACAGCGGTTTTCCCTCCACGTTCCAAAGGAAATGATCCGTCCGTCCGTCGGTCCGTCCATCGGTCCGTCCGCCATGCCCCCCCCCCCCAGCTCCCTCTGAGGGGTAAGTGATTATGTGTTTTGCCGATGCGTTTGTGGGGAATCTTTTGATATGCACAAACACAGATTCTAATGCGGCTTTTTTGGGGGGCTGACGGCTGATTAGGATGCCGGCTCATGGCCGAGTCCGCGGGGCCCCAGCTGGGAGCGGGGAACATCGCTCATTACACGTTTTCTAGAGGTGGGGTGAGGATGGGGCGGGCGGGGGCGGGGGTGGGGGTTGGAGCTAATTCGCGCAGCGGCGCAGCATGCCGGTGTAGGTGTAATCATATCATTCTAAATCACCGGTCAGTTGCACGCCCGCGAAGCCTCGGCTCGTGCCAGAGGGCCGGCTGGAGCCTGATTAAAGCTGGGCCAAAGACAAAGTGACACGTCCTTAACCTCATCAGAGGAGACATTAAGCAAACCATCACTTACCCGTCAAGGTGCGAGGCTCGCCCCGCTGAGACCCGCAGCCCTGAATGGATTTCCAACCTTCTCCCCGTCCTCTTTTTTTTTTTTTTTTTTGTAAATTAGAGCTTTTCTTCTCAGGGAGCCGCATGCATTTTTTATGAAGGCACGGCGGCCGATGGTGGATGGCTGCCTGGGCGTTCCCATCACTAATACACCACTGTCCTCTTGATTTAATTAGACGCCGGGCCCCAGCGTTTTCGACAAGGAAATATCTGCTCTAATTAAGCGGTATACTTCACCAGAGAAGGGAGAGACGCGGGGTTAATGTGGTCATGAAAAATCCATGATTTCGTGCCCTTTGCCCTCCTTTTTTTCTTCTGTTTTTTTAACATTTTTTTTTCTTGTGGCACGTTTCCCAAAAATTTCAGGCGAATGAACTTCAAACACGTCCTTTCCTTTCTCTCTCTCTCTCTCTCTCTCTGTGTTTTCGTCTTCCAAAAAAACCCCGCACCAATTACATTTTTTTTTTTTGTGTGGTGGGTTTATGATTATTCATGCTGGTGAGACTCGCGGGCCCTTAAAGGACTTAGCGCTGTTTTTGTACGCTCTCACTGGAAACAGATAATGACTTGAACCTTTTGCGGTCCAACCTTCCTGCTGAAAAGGAATGAACGCGGCGTTACATGTATGTAATTTTCTTAAAGGGAGCGTTGCCTCTGTAGCCTGCAGGGATTAGGCCCTAATGACAGGAGTTAATTATATTAAGAGTAATTTTCAAAAACAGTTCGTGAACCGCAAATTATACTTAAAATTGCTCCTTAATGCTCTTAACTGTAATTAAATTGCCTAATATCTTAAGAAAATGAGCACGTGGGACAGGAGTAATGGGGAACTTTTTCGCCAGTTCGCCGGTTTTACGGTCCGCGGGCGAAACAATGCGGCGTCTGCGGCCGAACCCGAACCTCCTTCGCTTTCGCAGAACCCGAGGTTTGCTTCTCGTCGTTTGTCGGGTCTGCGCCGCAACATTAATCTGATTAAAGGCCACCGAAATGAAAAGAACCAGCGCGCTGGCGCAGGCGGAGATACAGCTATCGTCTTTGTCCGCGTCTGATTTTTTTTTTTTCTTTTTCGTAGTACGGGAATGCTTGGCACCGCCGATCACGTGTAATGCGATATAATCTAATTTAATGTAATCACGAAGGCAAAAGCCTCAAAACGTCAAAAATATGCAATTGTGCGTGAGGCCCAAATGTTTCCCCGATGCCGAGATGTTTGCTGCTGTTCTGCCAACGGGTTCAGATAGAAAACCTAAAGACCTGGAGTCGGCGGTGGACGGATCCACATCCTGCAGAACGTTCTCCCGGGAACTCGCCGCACTTTTTTTGCGTGACGGCGTTCGCCGGCCGCTAAACGCAGGAGGAGGCGACGGGGGCCGAGCGGCGCTCGCCGTGACTTCTCTCCGTCTGTGTCGCAAAGACTCGGGGCTTGTGCCGCTTTTCCAAAACGCCTCCGCACAACAACTCCTGTCCTCCGTGGAATTAGTTTGTTTTTTTTCCCCTCCCCTCCTCTTCAAGCCGGCGAAACCTCGACACGTAAAGTGAAAAGTGCTTGAGCTGTTGTGCGGTTTAATCCCCAAAACGGTCGACGCCGTGCACTTTTTTTTTTTCTTCTTCTTCTTCTTCTCTTAAGCGTTTTCTGAGCTCGACAGGAAGGGGGAAGGAAACGGGAGAATTATGTGCATTTGTCTGCCCGTAATTAGGTGTATTTCTTCCCTGAGTTTTTATTTAATGATTGGCTTTTACAGCGAGGACCAGTACTTTTTTGAAGTGTAATGATTCTCCACTCAGGCGACTTAAAAGGTGGAGGGGAAGGGGGATGAAGACAGGAGGGGGGGAAAAAGCTTTGAACAACCCTTAATCTGTACAAAATTTAGGTTTGCCTTGCTTTTTCCAGATCAAAGCCTCACGAGAAAGTATTATTCAATCATAACTGGTATGTTAAACCAGCAAAATGCCATTGTTGAAGTACTTACAGGAGGTTTTTCACCTCAGAAAGAGAAGGTTTGGAGGCTTTCCGAGTCATGCCATTTGTGCAACTGTGCATATTAAATCTGCCTGGAATTTCATGTTTTGTGTGTGTGTGTGTGTGTGTGTGTGTGTGTGTGTGTGTGCGTGGGGCCGTTTTTTTTGCTCCCGTGCACGAAAAACACACACTCGCGGTATCTTCCATCTCCGCCGTGAAGCCAGACCCCCCTCGGCTTTTCTCACTTGTAATCATGTCCAAATTTGCACAGGAAGGCAGGGGGAAGGGGAGAGCCATGTGAACTTGTGTGGGTGTTTTCTGTTTTTTTTTTTTTCTTCTTCTTCTCTCTCTCTCTGACAAAACCCGCTTCTGATTACCACCGATCTCCAACGCCCAAGATCCAAATCACCTTCTGAAGCCTTTTAAAAAGCTCGAAAAGATTTTTTTTCCTCCCTGTCCTTTTTCAACTAAAAGTGAAGACTGGGCTCGGGGAAAGGAGAAACACTATATCTGCCAAGTAACAAGTGCATAAAATATAAACGTAAAGAATGCGGGGAAACAAGTCCTCGCTGGCGGGAAGCCTCGGAGGTAATTGGTAAACAATGAGGAGAAGAACTTACAGGAAGACGAGGTCACAGAGGAATACTTGAATGAGTCCAGTCATCTACCAAACGCTTTTATTAACCGAACCCAATCATTGATGCTTTGCCAGTAAAATCAGAAAGTAAACATGTTTAAAGTCGAGCGTCATTAATATCACACGTTTTAAAAAAAAATAAAATAAAATTGAAGCACTTCTCTCTTTTATCTCCATCTCCTGGTCTTATCTCTCCGGACCAATTACGTTGTTTTGTTCTTTTCTGAAAGATTAATTACTTTGGATTGAGCCGCCTTGGCAACTATTTGTTCTTTCATATCCATTAAGACCTGAGCTCATAATTGAAAATTTGTTCTGTTATTTAAAACCTGAGGAAATTTCCCATCAAAGACCGTTTAAGGTGCCAGAGCGGCTTCGTTACCTGTGAAAGTGGAACATGAAAGCGGGTTCTCACGTGTTAAACGAAATCATTTCTGAATATTACATCTGAGCTTGACACCTCATCACATTTTAAAAAGCCGTGTTCTTGTTAGGGTCGACATGTACTTGGCTTCCTCCTGCACATCCATTCAGTCCTCGTTTGCTCTCAGCTTGGAGGAGTTTGTAGCACTCCGCGTGTGTGTGTGTGTGTGTGTGTGTGTGTGTGTGTGTGTGTTCGGGCCCACCTTGGCAGTGGCACCAGCTATCAGCAGGGCCCAGCCGGTGTGCTAGCAGTGCGACCGCAGTGTTTGTAACAAAGCCGGTCCGACTGTGACGCTTCACATTTGTCCCCCGAGGCGAAGCGAGGTGGAACCTTCCAGGAACGAGGCTCTGAACGGATTCGCGGCGGCGGCGGTGGCGGCGAGGGGTGAGCGAGGTGCGGCGAAGCTGCGTCGCCATGTGTGCTGAGGAGGACGGACCTCGCTCGCGACAGTCGGCCAAGACGTCTGGCCAACGTGAGAAGCCACGCTGAGACGGAGGAAGACTTTTTCTTCTTCTTCTTCTTCTTCTAATAAATTGATTTCCTCTTTCACCAGGAAACGTGTGGCCTGCGTCCACTTCCTGCGCAACGCAACGCCGCAGAGACGGCAATCGTCGCTGACGTCGCCGCCGACGGGAATCACGCGGAGAAGTTTGTCACCGAAGTTTTCTTCATCACAGCGACCGGCTCCTCGCGAACGCCCCGCCGCCCTCATTTGCGAGATGTGGCCGAGCATCAATCTGCCGTCGGTGCAAAGGCCCGCTGCCTCTGATCGCGTGTGAAGGCTTTAATTAGCCGGGGCTCAGATTGCAGCGTGTCAGGGCCAATCGGCTGAGGCGCGGAGAAAGACGACGACGACGGCGCTGCAGAAGCGATGGCGGCGGCGGCGGTGGTCAGACCCGGTGAAGTGGGTCAGGTCCGAAGTGAGCGGACAGGCGAGTGACACCGGCGTGTGATGTGACCCGTTAGCGGTGGGGCGGAGGGGGCTCGGGGCGGCTCTCGTCCCCGGTCTGTCTCGGCCGATGCAGGACGCCGGTAGCCACGGGGCAAACAAATCAGAGGAAGTCAGGGCGACGCCGGCTCACAAGTTTACTGCTCCGGACTCTGAGGAATCACAGCGGACGTGCACAACTTCCAGGCCTTTACGGGGCTTTCAACCAGATCTAATGTTCTTCATCTTCGTCTGTCTTCCCCCTTTTCTTTCTTCACTTTAACATTTTCACCGAAGCGTCTTCCAGTGCATTTACAAAACAGAACATTACAAAAACAACAACTCACATCTGCATCAGCTCAGGATCAAGTTATTCAGAGTCTGGATTTCGCCGCAGAGCTGCAGAGCTGCAGAGCTGCAGAGCTGCGAGTCTCTGGCCATGATATTAGCTGGTGTCTTCTTGGCTCTGCCTAAACAGGGCATGTGTAGCCACGGGGCAGCAGCATATCAGAGGTGATCAGCGTGATTCAGGCTGAGAGGACACACACACACACACACACACACACTTGCGCAACTCCACTTTGTATTTGTTGCTGAGTTGGAGTCAGATCTTGTTAAAATTCCTGCAGAAATAACCTCAGCAGACAGTAAAAGCACCTCTGTCCAATATAAAAATAAATACCGCACTGATACAACATGAAATGCTGTTTGTATTTTCTCCATCTGGTCAAGTTAGAAATGAAACACTGTTATGCTGTTAGATCTCACCAACCTGTCACGTCTTGCAGGGATTTACTCAATTACGAGCGTCTTTTTTTTTTTTTTTCTCATCATTACATGATATTATTTATGTCTCCTCGCTTGCAGACGTGACTGGAGCTGCTGGAAGAAGACGTCTTGGCTGTACAGGAAGTTGAAGGTGAGCGGCCGACATCAGATCTGAAGAATTTAAGTGTGTCTGTTTGTGTCTGTGTAACCATCATCGGGAATGAAAGCGTTGTGCGAACCGTGCCGACACACAAAGGAAGAAGAAAAGGTAGAGTCTGTTTGGGTTTGATATGATCAGATATTTAAAGTAGCTCTAGCAGCTCTCACTTTGACTGTACATTTCAACTGGAACCGTCCTTTAAGATCTTCTAAGTGGGTTTGATTCAAAGACCTGAAGTGTATCGGGTTTTTTTTTTTTTTTTTTTCAACTCCGCCAACGTGTGTGAGCAAACGCAGCGGACACACAAAGAAAACACAACTGAGGCACGTCGCTCCCAGGAACCGGGCTCCGACAAAACCCAACAATAACAGCTTGAAAAGATTTTTTTTTTCTAATTTGTGAACGTCTCTTTGCTGCCGCTGCTGCGTCTCTGAAGGCCGAACCCAAAAGAGTTTGGGATTCCAGTCAGAGTTGAGGGATGATTAGATTGCTTCACCCAATTCTTCTATCATCTGTCTCCCGGTGCCTTTAATATGCAAATTGTAGGTATGCAAAGCTCTGATGCTTTTATTTAAAAGACATGTCCTCAGGCGATAGCAGTGGGCTTCCAGGGAGAGCTCTGTTTTAGCATGAAATAAATAGTTGTTAAAGGGATCACACAAGTTCGTATCTTGGAAGATGAAAAGCTAATTGACATGAATAATTTATTTGTATTGCGGTATCTTAAAGATATCAAATAGCGGTGGATAAATAAAACTTGAGTTCAAGCATGATATGGAGCGTCGGCAGCACCGCTCTGAATATTCAGAGGGAATTCTATCTTTCAGATTAGTCATCAGCCTTTAAACTCATAATGGCATTTGTCCTAAGGTCACTCCACTGCAATTATCAAATATTACCAGAATACTCAGAGGTATTAAGAATAATGATCTGAAGAGGAATGATTGTGTTGCTCCTGCAGTCCAGGATGGTAAAATAGTGGGGGTGGGGGGGCACAGGCAAAGAGACAAGAGAAAAAACTTGTGACATCATCTCAAATTACATTTTTGCAACTTTGGTTTTTAGCTTTAGGAAGAAAGTTATTCATCTTCTGTAATGAGCGGAGCAGCTCTTGTTTTTTTTTTGGGGAATGATGTGCTCGGATGCGTGTACTCAGCCCGCCCTCCCTGAGTTCAGTCTGACATCCAATCAAATCTGACCGACTGACATTTTCCCTAAATGACGAAGCCTGCCCACCAGGCCCTCCGCCCAGGCTAAAGTGCTCAAAGTTTTTTAAAAATTACATTTTGACCCCAGTACAGAGGAGGTCCTCACGCTCCCGAGCTGAATCCTACTCCATATCTCTGTTGGCATAGTTAGAATTCAGCGGAGCTCTGCTCTAACGGGAAGGCCCTCCTGATTAGAGAAAACCCACAATGCCCTCTGTTGTTGTTGTGAACTTTTGACTGCGTGGGCTGGGCCTCGGCAGCGGCAGGCTGCGCTTGGGAGTCGGCAGAGGGGCGGAATACTTGACATTTCTCCGTGATGACAGCCTTGTTACTACTCTCGTTTCATACTGTATGCATCCTCTCTGTGTGGACCCCGCGTCTCCCGTGGCAACACAAAAAAAATCTGATTTGGATGACAAATACTTTCCGGCTCCGGAGCGCGGACCCACCCAGCTTGTAGCTCAAACTGAGGCCTGAGCAGTTGTTTTCAAGGGCTGTTTGACATACGCTGGGTGTGAATTTGTTCCTCGGGGACTCAGCAGAACATGAGGATGAAGTATCAGGAGCTGTTTTCTCGTTTACACGAGTGGTGCGCAAACACCAGAGCCTCAGGGGATAAACGTCACGTACATCATTGTCGTCATATTAACTTGTCTTTTAATTTTTGATGACATGAAACCTTTCACGTTCCCTTATATGAACAATAAAACTCTGCACACTGATCCAATCAGGCTTTTATTCTTTGTTTGACATAAAAACAAAATAACCTAGTTAATAAAAAAATAGTTGGAAATATTGATTATTCTTTAATATGAAAATGTTTTATTTCTGTAAATGTTGTATTAGTTTTTAAATGTATTTGTATATATTTTGGTGTGTTTACGTATTGTTTGTCATGTTTTACTTCCTTACGTAAATAAGGAAAAACTTGTGCCGGGCGACTTCCTGAGGTCACTTCCTGTTCCAGTTTGGTCCGTGAGCCCATGACTTGGTGAGTGTTAACTCGTTCAGGCTTATAGTTAAAAAACTAAATGCAGAAACGCTAAAGAGCGACGCGCTTTGCCTGCTGTCATGTTGATTTAATTCATGTCGCAGAACTGTTTTCGTCGAGTGCCGCTCTTAATTGTATGTCATGCTAATTTGAAAGCTAGCTAAGCTAGCGTTAGCACGCCGGTGGCTCCTGATTAACGGGTCTCCCTCTCTGCATTAAAAGTGTGCAGGTACAGAGCAGCCCAGTCAGAAACGTTTTTTTTCCTGTAAATATTGCGTTAATGCTTTCTGTTGTATTTTTATATATTGTTTGTGGTGTTTAAATATTGTTTATTGCACGTTTTACTTGTGGAAAAATACGACAAACTTTCCCGGAAGTTTCCTGAGGTCACTTCCTGTTCCCGCAGGAGAGCCCGCGAATTGTTCCGCGTTCTCTCGTTCAAGTTCACGTATAAAAACAGAAGGCAAAAAAATGCTAAATAGTGGCGCAGTGTTTACTCTGCGGGTGTCACACACTCGGTACGTTGTCGTTGTTGTTTTTTGTGTTGATTTATTCATGTCGGAGAAGTGTTTTTGTGGAGTGCAGCTCCTAATTCTGTCATATTTATTTAATTATTCATTAAAGGTGCGCGGCCACACAGTCCCCTGAAGCAGCTGGACCGGCTTTATTCTACTGTATATCCTGGTATGTCAGCTCCTACTTCCACTTTTTCTTATGCACAGTTATTTTGTGTTGACATATTGGGCATTCCTGTTGTGTGTGCGTTCAGGTTTATGAAAAAGGAATACAGGCAAGTCAAATTCATGAATATTAATACTGAACTCTACATGTATAGACACATTTATATGAATTTCTAATTTAAAAAAAATGTATTTTAATGAATGCAGTGGCACATATATGTATATTGTCAGCTACTGAATTTACCAACTGTGTGTATATGCTTTTATCCAGAGGAGAGATCAACCCACGACCAACACCACCACCACCCAACCTCCACGTTAGCATCGTGAGAGCAGAGGTCGTCACCTCCTCCACCTCCAAACAGCCTCCTGCAAGGTAAGATGATTTTTTATTTGTACAGTTAATGAGACTGGGACAGGTGCGTGTTGGCCTCAAGTACATATCAGTTTTCTATGCGTCTACTTACGCTAGTGCGTTAATGATGCTAATAATAGTACTTGTGTATTGGTACCTGCTTGTACATTTACTCCGACCGGTCGCGCTCCCACCATCACAACTGCTACTTCTACTCTGCGTTTGTGTAGATGTAAGTGTGTGCGTCTGTGTGCGTGTGTGGACTATCTGTTTGAGACCCATGTGACGTTTTTTTTTTTTTGGGGGGGACCGAGCGCCGGTACGAGCTCCTTCCCGCTTTTTTACTCCAGAAGAAGCGCGATCGTACGACCTCTCCACCGTTAAATCACACAGGCCTGAAGTGGCACGGAGCAGAAATGAAACCCGGCGTGGTAATGCGAAGCGGGATATGGAACCTCACAGCTCTTCTGGGCCGAATAGCAAGTGTTAAATGAGAGAAGTGCGGCGTCTTTGAATAGAGGAATACATCCGTATGGGGAGGCGAGGGGGCTGACAATGAACCCCCTCACTCCGAGTTTAGCCTGCGAGAGGCCGACTTGTTCATCCCTTGTTATGCCGCTAATGTGTATGATTTAAGGGGGAATTATGCACATCTCAATGTGCCTATAAATGACATTATTCATGCACAGGTGCTGCACTAAGCAGCTCCTGAATGATAATTAAGATAATCTTTCTCTTTTTTTTCTTCCTTCACGCTCGCTCGCTCCCTTTTCTCACGGATCCACTTTGTTCAGGCAATATCTCCTGTGTCAATACCTCGCTAGACTGCAGCCCCCTCTCCCCTCAGCCATTGTCTGATCCTTATTCAGCACTAAAACCCGCACTAACAAGTGAGACCACGTCTATGTTTCTCCCCCGAGCCCGACGGTATTTCTGAGAAATAACGTGCCAAGTTGAATTAAAGTGAAAGAATAAAAAAAAAAAAAAAAAAAAAAGAGGGAGGGGAAAAAAAAAAACTTTTGCAAGGCAGAAACTTGGCTGCAGCGATCCCAGGGGAATTCACCGCGCAATGAATTTCTCAAACGAGAATATGAAGACATTGATGTCGAGCACTTTGCATATGATAAGCTCTTTTTCCATAAAGAGAAATGATTAGTTTTAGAACGGTTAGGAAATGTTGCTGGGGAGAAAGCGTTCCAGGCTCACACATATTAAGGACATTTAGAATACATTAAAAAAAAAAAAAAAGAGAGAGAAATTTAGTTACAGTTAGGTGGTAAGTTATGCCAAAACCACGTTTAAACTCAGGTTTTCTGATAAAACTCGGCTGAAGCGAAACTTTCTTCTTCCCCGCAACAGAAGGGACATATGAACCGAATTTGTCCTGATCTGTTTGGACAGTAGCGAGACGCTCGGTGCCAAATCTCCGTGTAGAAAATGCATCATCGCAGAGATAGAGTTAGTGAATCCAGCTTCGTTTGTGTTATTGGGGAACCTGAGGCTGTTTGGGGCTGGAACCCGTCTCCGCTGTGGTAAACAGTGAGTGATGATTATCGTCGCTTACCGAGAGGAAATCCAGCTGTATTGTTTTAGCACGGCCACTTGTTTACAAGAACCTCTCTCCAGTGGACGGGCCGCGCTTGATTCAGTTTTCCTTTGTGTGCAAATCACTCGTTTTGTTTGTATTTTTTCCATTTTCTTGTTGTGTTACGCTCCTCGTCGGCCCTCGCTCGCTCGCTCTCGCTCGCTCCGGCCCACGTTTTGCGAGGGGAAGCCATCCAGTGTCTTTGTGGCCCGCAGCTGGGTTTCATTACCCCGGCTTTTGCCACACCCTCTCACTTCAAATAAACACGCGGGGTATGTACGCCACAGCGGGGACAAATAGGAGCTGCAAATAATTGGTAGCGTTTGTTTTAAACTGCCGCGGCTGCCAGGTGGGTGGAGTTGACCGCCTGGAGGTCTGTCAGGTGAGGTGTGGGTGACAGGAAAGGTTATGTGCCAGAGGTGGAAAGTACATTTTTCAGGTATTTGTGCTGGAGTATTTCCATCTAATCTTTACTTCTCGTGTGTTCGACGTCTCTGCAGCTTTGCTTTTTTTTTTTTAGTTTCCTCCAGCTGCACGGGGAAATATCTTCCCTTTTGTACATGTCTTTTTTTGGGAAGTCGCCCCCAAATATTTTACAAGGTCAGTGTCGCTGTATCCCAGATGTACACACACACACACACACACACACACACACGCATGCGGCTGCAGTCAGCCTGTTCTCCGGTGCAGATCTGGTCTGGCGATGTGAGACTAGGTGATAATTATCTGTGGGTTTGTCACCACCAGCAACCTGCTCTCACGTTCCATGCAGAGCCGTAATTAACATGAAGACATGACTCGGTGCAGTTTTAATGAGTACTTTTACTTCTGGTACTTCCATACATGTTGCTTATTTTGCCGCTTTAACTTGTAATGCATGCGAAATATGGATCTTAAACACGTTTCCTTGGCTGTGACACAAATTACTGCCTTTTATTTATTTCTTTTTTTTCAATAAGTAAAGTTTGGTTACGGATTGATGCTTTTAAGAGAAGTCGGCCACAACTTTGTGCTGTTGGAAAAGTGTTGCAGCCGTCAACAGGTGGCAAAAATGTGTCTCTTCCCTCCAGTATTTTCAGATCTGACGCCAAACGTGCGCGATGTCCACGACGGCGTTAAAAAAAAAAAAAAAGAATCGCACGCTTCCTGCTTCTACACTGAAGGGGTTAATACGCCCTCCTCTCCCGAAGCCGAGTTTGGATTAAAAGGAAATCTAAATCCAGGGAATAATCTTGAATTAAGTAAAGAGACAAAGTAATAGTAATAGCAGCTCTCTTACCGTACAGTTTAAAAAAAAAAAAGAAAAACCTGGGCCGCCGACTACATCTGTCACCGCCGCAGTCGCACACGGCAGAATTAAGTTCCTCTAAAGCCCAGATTTCCTTTGCAAATGACACTGAATCATATATATATATTTGAACTGTGCCTCCTGGCTACAGCGCGTCCTCAAACATCTTTAATAAGGATGAGCGTGTTCGGGGGCCGCCGCAGCTCCACTTTTAAATTAGAAATAACCCGGCGCCACGCCTGGCTTTACAGAAAAGGTTAGGTTTAAACACAACACATTAATCTCTGCTTCTCGTTTGCACATTTATGGATCTAAAATAAAGTGTGTGTGTGTGTGTGTGTGTGTGCGAGCGACGGCCAGCGCCATTAACCAAAACATGAAAAAGCAATTATAGAAATGAGCGTCTTGTGGGGGGAGAAGTGTCCGCCGATCTCCTGACTAAAATGTTTAAAAGGGGGGAATTTAAATCGGCGTTTCTGCGGAGGGAGGTTTGTCCGCGCTTAATCTGAATATGATAAGGCGCGGATGAAAATCAATAATTATCCAGGACGGTAATATACTCGGAGGATGCCACGCCGCGCCGCGCCGCCCCGTCGTATAGATCAGGAATGTGCGTGCAGGCCGCACAACCTCCACCTGATTACAGCGGCTCATGTCTGCTTTTTTTTATTTATTTATTTATTTGTGGCAGAAATTACAGCTTTTACTGATGACGGGCGATTTGAGAGCGCCCCGGTTGAATAGTCGCAGGTGCCGTGTTGTTTGGAGTCGAGCTGTAAAATAGTGTTTTTATTTCGTTTTTATTTTCCAGCGTGCCAGGAGAGAGAGAGACGCACGCACAAAAAAAAAAAAAAAAAAGTCCAGCGAGAGTGAAACGCTGTTTTTATGTGGCCATTAGCAGATTGGAGTTTTACTCACACAAATCTTTTGCAGGAGCCGAGACACGCAACTTCTTCTCTCTCTCTGTGTGTGTGTGTGTGTGTGTGTGTGTGTGTGTGTGTGTGTGTGTGTGTGTGTGTGTAAGGCAAAAAAAAAAAAAAAAATTCCTGTCAGTTGTCGTGGAGGCTGGCGCTGAACGCGCTGCGTGTCGGCCCGGGTCAGGCTGTTTCACTTAATCCACAATATGCGAAACATTGTGTTGTTTGTGCATGATTTGTAATCGCTGACTCACCTGTGGGTGTAAAGCGTACACCACAGGTGTAAAGCGCGCACATTATCGGCGTCTTTGTGCGTCTTTGTGCGTCGCTTCACCTGCGTCGTCTTCGCGGCGGGAGTTCACGCGCGGACGACTCGGCTCCGTCAAAGCGTCCGCACATCTGTGTGTGTTTGCGCGGTATTATTTTCAGTAAGATGAAGCAAACATTGAGACGTTGTGTGTGTGTGTGTGTGTGTGTGTGTGTGTGTGTGTGTGTGTGTGTGAGCGGGGGGGTGAAACATCTTTGTTCCCTCTGCTCTTTAGAGAGCTTTAGCCGGCCCGTCTTCACTGAAGCGTACAGGATGTGCCTGATGTTTCCTTGGCAGAGGAAAAGGTAAAAATAGAGAAGATTCATCTGGTTTGAGTTCTGCGGCACCACATTACTTTAGGGGCAGTTTTTTTTTTCTTTCTTCTTCCCCCCCATTCTCTCTCTTTTTTTTTTTTTTTTTTTTTCACGCAGCGGTCCCGGGCCCTTTTTGTGCGATTGAAGCTCAAACGGACCAGGAAATGCAAATAATCCCGGGGTTCTGAAGACGTCCAGTGACGTGATCGCTGGGACGGTAACGCGGAGGCCGGGCCCCGGCTCGCCACATTAAAGGCGGCGTTCCGGGGGCCGAGAGACAAGCGGAGACTGGGATAAGTTAAGCGATGAGGAGAGGACTTCAAAAGGGCCCGCTAGGTCGGCCTGCCATATTGAGAGTGACGAGACGTGTCTTTTATTAATAGCGTTCGCCGGAGGTTCTCGTTTTCTGCTCGCTCGGCCCCGCTCCATTTTTCTCGCGATCGACCGCAATGCGGGGACGGAATGAAAGGAGTCGCCCCGAAAAAGCCACCGTGCAAATTACACCTTGATTACACGCGAGTGAAGGATTTACTGTTTGTGACTGGGCGACATGTGTTTCTATCTGATGTCAGGCCCCTTCGCCGCCTCGTCGTGCTCGACTCCGGTTTTTAAAAAAAACGTGGCTTTGGGTTCATCGTTTCCCAGTTTCCGAGGGTTGCGTGAAAACTTCTTCTTTTTGTCGCATCTCCATCTTTTTTCTCACCGATTCCTCCGGCGAATCTCTCCGGTCGAGATGACGTGATCGCCGCTTTACCCCCATCCTCCCCCCCCCTCTTCCTCCTCCTCCTCCTCCTCCTTCTATCGACATAAGTTCGGCTTCCGAAAAACTCCTCAATTATCATAATAATTGAGCTGCGGCTGCACAGAAGTGCATCAGACGCCGTTTCATAGATGGCTGATTTGCATATTATGATGCGAGCACTGCCCATCATCCCCTCTCCTCATTAGACATCCAGTATCTCGCCTTCTTTCCGTCTGTTTTTTTTAGAAAAAGGGAAAAAAGATGGCGGGGGGTGGGGGTGTGGGGGGGGGGTTGGTTGAAAAACCCAAACTTGATTCAGGCGCTTTAATTCTCCTCTGCGGACTTGTAATTGGTGTTTACGTGATTGGCTTTTACTCCCCCCCCCCCCTGTAAATCCTTGTCAATCTCGAGTCACTCTAGCATGTTATCAAGCGAACGGAAACAAATAAGGCGGCGGTAAACATTCCATAATTGACTGTTTAGGAGCGCGATCGGCGGCTGGGGTTTGATTCGGGAGGGGGATGTAATCTGCTTTCTGCGGATGGCGGGCCATTCAACCAAAATGGACACGAGCGTTAATGCGGCTCTAACCTCTGAGCCATTTACGCTCGTTGAACGTACTTGTAATGATTGGGGTTTTTTTTTTGAAAGAGCCGCGTTTTATCGTGGGCCAACACAAGAGTTGACAATCTTAAGACCTTCCGCGAGAAAATAATTAGGATCTATTTGAATGCTGAGTGCGCCGCGCGCCGCCGAGACAAGAGCTAAGCTTGTTAACGAATGTGCTGGCAATTAAATGGCTCATCCGCCCCCCACCCCTCCTGTTTACGGCTTTTTATCACCTGAAAATTGATTATAATTCTCGGCGTTGCTTGACCAATAAAGTTCGAAAATTCTCTAATTGAAAACGCTCGCCGTGATGCGGCGGGCTCGTGCCGTTGTTTCTCGTGCGCTTTCCAATTGTTTCCCCCCTCCAAACAAAAGACCAAAAGTATTTTTAGTTCCCGCGGATCCCACATGAAACCTGAGCTGGTTTAAAATTAGTCCATGCTGCTTATTTGAATGTTTTTTTTTTTTTCCCCTCCGCCACCACCTCCTCCTCCTTCCTCCTCCCCTTTTTAATTTCTCCACGTACTTTAACGTTTAAAAAAAAAAAAAAAAAAAAAATCAGGTCAACCTTTAAGATTTATGAGCAGAGAGGAGGAGGAGGAGGAAAAAAAGGAATTAATGGTATGCTATTTTTGTTCCGTCAGTCGTCTGTTAATTTGGTATGACCTTAGTCAAAGGCGGTGAAATAACAAACTCCACTTACTTCTTCTTAAGACCAAAACCCCTGGTCTCCCGTGTTGCCTCGACCGAGGATGTGAGGAGCTTTCTGACGCTTCTTATCTGCAAAAAACTCAACACGCACGACTTTCAGGACATCACTGGGAAACTAATGCTCTTTCATCTGGTTTCACAGCGCATTGTTTCAATTAAGCTGCTTCTTCTTCTTCTTCTTTTCTTTTCTTTTTTTTTTTTTTTTATCGGCCCCTTACAAAAATCTGTTTTGGACGCACTAATAAAACAAAGAAGAAGAAGGCCCGAGCGGCGTTCGCACACACACACACACACACACACACACATATAGAAAATAAATCCTGACAGGCGAACGAGCGCCGCCCGTCACCCAAAGAGGTGGTCGCCCGTAAAGGTCGCCACCCCTTTGTCCGGCGGGTGGAGGTGCGTCTCCTCCTTTATTCCCCACCTTTCACCGGGCCCATGAGTTTCCCAGTGTGACTCGCCTGGTGACAGCGTCCAAACTCTGCCGCCGTCGAGGCCCCGAGCGCTCGCCGCGCCCCCCCCCCGTCGAGGCGTCCCCGCGGGGGGTTTCTTCACAGAGAGCGGGGGCCCCGGGGGGGTGAGATGGTGGTGGGTGGGTGGGTGGGTGGGGTTGAAGGTGAAAGTTTGGCACGGAGCGACAGCGGAGGCCTTTGTCTCCGGCCCAGGTGGCCTCTGACCCGACCTCTCCTCGGTGCAGGATGAAAAAAAAACTTAGTTGGAGAAAAGGATCAGAAGGGGGGGGTTGGGTGGGGGGAGGGTGGAGGAGGGTGGAGGGTGGGGGCGTGAAACAAAGTGCTCAGAAATAGGTCAACCAGTATCTCATTTTTCTTGCTAAGCTTGTAATCACCTCTGACAGGCTCACTGTGGAACGGCCTATTCAGCCCCAGCTCAGCGCAGAGTTACCGACCCGGGCCGTCCGTCTCGCCGTGGACGAGGACGCCCGGGAGGAGGCGACTTCTTTTGTTCCCCGCTCTTTTTGTCCCGTTCGGCCGGGCCGGGCCGGGCCGGGCGGGCGGAGTTACCTGCGGGGACGATCGCTCCTCACGCTTGCGTCGCCGTCGCTCCGCGAGACGTGTCGCGTTCGACGCGATTGTTTGTTGTTTCCTGGAAAAAGCTGCTCGCGCAAAAACAAGCGCTCCTCCTTGAATTTCTCTGCGGGCGGGAAACGTCGGCGTCGCATCTTGTACCGGCGAGGCCTCGCCGCTTGTTTGTGATTTGATCAAATTGACCTTTTCAGATGATCCGTGTTCCTTTAACCGCCATCCGCGTGAACTCCTCGTCCGAGCAGCCGGGAAATAATTGCGTGCGGCTGATGAACGTTCGTCAGGCGGCGTCCACCCCCACCCCCACCCATCTCGCCGCAGATTTAAATGTGATCTTGTTAAGCCACCGAGGCCTAGCCACCGAGGGACCCAATGTCGCCCATGGGTGGCCAAAGGGATACTCCGCCGCTAATGAGGTGTGCGCTCCCCCCCCTCCCCCCTCCCCCCCCCCCCGCGGTTAACGGCGGCATCACGCCGAAGCTTCGTCTTTGACGCCACGGGCCTCCACCGCCGCCGATCGGCGATATGTGTGCGGGAGAACGCGGCCATTGTCGAGCGAGGCTGTTAATTGCGATGACTCACAAGACGCACAACTATTCATCGCCGCCATGAGAGTTAATATGCAGCGGGGCGGCGTGTTGTTGTTTCTCTTATTTGTCTCCTCCCGGGCCGAATGCGAACGCTTTTAGAAATTAAACGTCTCGTCGTTTGCCGTTGAGTCGGAGCGTTTGGTGCGCTTGTTTTGGACGCAGGTGAGAAAAGAGAGCAGCACAATGAGGGATGTGTGTGTGTGTGTGTGTGTGTGTGTGTGTGTGTCAGTAACCCCTGCTGTTTGTATCCGCAGCGTTTAATCAGACTGGCATTAGTCGGCCGCTGTAGCTTAAACTTACCTCGTGGCGTTGACAGCGGCCGGGAATTTTCGAGCGTGGACTCAGCAAGTGGAAGGATGAGACGGGATTAGAGGAGCTTTTTATAACCTGGCCGTTCATCCCGACGCCGGACGCTTCGGCCGGCACCTGGCTGAGCTTCCCAGCGTCCCGGCGTCCGTTTTTCCCGACGTGTCCTGTATAGTTTTCCTTGTCGTCGTCGTCATTCCCAGCTCAAACCTCCAGTTAAAAACGCCGCTGACATTGTAATTTGCTTTTTATTTTTCTTGTATTTTCCTTTTGCTTATTCCGGCCCCCTTTCCAAACAGATTTTTATCAGGACTTGGAATACCGTCCGGCACTTTCCAGTGTTTTTCCTGCAGTAGACGGTGTTTATCATGTGTGTGTGTGTGTGTGTGTGTGGGGGATGCGATGACACACTTACGACGCCTCGAACTTTGGTTTGTTCCCGCCTCGCGTTGGGTTTTCATTAAGCTCCCGCAGGTTTGAATCTTCGGATTTTCCAGCGCGTCGTCGTCGTGGATCTGGCTCGTTTTCGCTGGAGAAATGCCCTCGAAAAACAATCGGCAAACCGGAAAATAAAACAGGAGCGGCATCTGATTGGCCGAGAACCAATCTCAGCTGGGTGCGAGGAAAACGAGCTTCCGTCGGGAGCGGTTACATATCCGCCGTAATGTAACCGGGAATCACGACGCTGGAGCTTTTTTTTTTTTTTTTTCGCCCAGAGTGTTTTTGAGCTCATTTTCAAATGGTAATTTGCCTTATCCGAAGCAAACTCAGCGAGTGTAAGTAAGTGATTATTTGCATGGCTGACAATCATTCGGCACGCCTGCGGTCTTTTTCCAAACTGCTCCAGTTTGTCCGGAGAAAAAAAAAAAAAAAAAAAAGAAAGCGTACTTAGTGAGGGCCAGTCCTCTTTGAAATATCCTTTCATTTACCTTATCATTAGACGCAAATGTGGCATAGTTAATACACACACACACACACACACACACACACACAACTTCTTCATAAGGTTGATGAAGGCTGTGCAGCCCCCCCCCCCTCAAAAAAAATAAAAAATAAATAAAATAAAACGTCGTCTTTGTGGCTGCTGCATAAAGACCCGGTTAATCATTTTCAACAGCTACTTCTTCTTCTTCTTCTTCTTACTTTAACTTTTTTTTATTTTTTTTAAATTTTATTTTTATTTTTTTATTTTAATCAAAGCGTTTAATTGGTTATTATCCAATCAGGGGCGGTCGCGTCGGTTCGGCGAAAGTGCAGCAGCGCCGACGGCGGAACAATGCGGTGATTTAGTATCTGCACTCCCCCTCAATCACGCTCAAATGTCAGCCGAGGACTCATCGATGCCCCCCAACCCTGCACGCACACGCACACACACACACACACACACACACACACACACACACACACACACACACACACACACACACACACACACACACACACACACACACACACCAGCACAGTCGACACTCACTTTTTCCTACTTCATCTCGCGGCCGTCGGGGGGTTTACGGTTGGAGAAACCTGCGGTTTTGTGTCCGGACTCGTCGGGTTCCTCTGGCGCACAACACAAACTGGTTCATCTGAACAACCAGTTGTGTTGTTGTTGTTGTTGTCGTACGTGACGCGCGTTTTTCTTTCTAGGATGGAGGAAAAAAAAAAAAAAGAATCGGTTGCAAGAAACCTGCGTTCAATACGTGTCAATAATAATCTGGTATAGGTTTCCCCCCTCGTGCTGAGAAAGCTGGGGGGCAGGCGATGGTGGGGGGGGTGGGGGTTGGGGGGGACACAGAAGTCATAGGAGTCCTTCATTTGCCGTGCTCATCCATCAATCAGTATTTAGGACATTGACAAGTGGTAATTTAATAACCAGTGACCTGGGCTGGCAGGAAGCCGGCATGACAGACAATACAAACTCATTTATCATTGGGGGGGCTGAGCTGCAGATCCTCTCTCTGATCCTGTGATTGTCGCTGCAGGAGTCAGCGTGGGGGGGGGGGCAGCACATGAAGCTCAGGCTCTCAGATAAGACGTTTAAGTAGAGCTGGATATATAGAAGCTGAGTCTTAAGACGGCGCAGTGTTTTCCAACTGGAAGTCTCTTTGTGTGGGACACACACACACACACACACACACACCATGACATCAGCTGGAAACATCCTGCGTGTCGTGTCGTGCGTCGTTTTTGTTTTCACGCAGCAATAACTGCACACGATCGGTCGCTGTGGAAACATGCTGTGTGCGTTTGGACGTGAAACGCATTTATTTTTTAATATTTCGTGCAGCCTGACTGGTTTGTTCTTCCTCCCAGGGGTGTGGCCTTTTTTTTTTTTTTTTTTTTTAAACGTCTTACAAGTAAATCCAAAAACTGCAGCTTAAAAGGTGGATTTTAAAAAATATTTTTATATATATGTCTTGTCAAAAAGTTGTGCGACTCTTCTTCTTTTTAAAGTTTACTTCGTCGAAGCCGCTCTCCCCCCCCCCACACGTGTTGCAACCTCTTCCCTCGCGCGTCTTTTCCGGGGTCGGCTCGGGATGCGCTCTTCGCCCCTCGCTTTTTTTTTTTTTTTTGGCTCCGGCGCTCGGCTTTTTTTCCGCGCGCTTGCCCACGTGCGGCGGCGCGGCGCACCTTTTTTGCGAGTTGCCGGTCCGCGGCCGCTGCCAAATCGCAGTCAGTGGGCAGGCGTCCACAACGAGCTGCCGTTAAGGCCACGCCGCGGCGAGCTCGCGGCGCCCGCTGATGACTCACCCGCCGCGTTTGACTCCTGAGGAGGCAGTAAAAGCCGTAATGTGGATTTTAATGTGCTCTAATGATCTCCCCTCGCTCCTTTCTTGCTTTTCCGGGCCGAGCGCGGAGAGAGACGCCGCGTCTCCTTCCAGTAGCGTCACCTGTAACGGCGGCGGACGCGTGTCCGGAGCGCCGCCGCCGCCGCGTGACGACGCCCGACCCGCTGACCTCGTTTATCGGCGCTGCCCGAGCCGATATCGCGATTATGTCACGCTGTATTGTCCCTGACAGACATTGGCCCGAGACCGGAATATGAGATGGAATTTCATGGAATTCCGCTCCGACGTGCACGTTCCCCACGCGACCTCGCCCCTGCGTGTCCTGCAGCCTCCGGACCGGGCGAAATTTTGCGTGTTCGTGCGTCTTCGGTCGACGCCGGCCCCCATCCTCCTCCCGCTGCTGCTGCTGCTGCTGCTGCGAACGCTGAAATCCTGGCGGTCCCGGAGTCCGGACCGGAAATCAATGAGATCCTGATTAGTGCTGGCCGAGGGGAGACTCGTGATTATTACCAATGAGGGGAATTAGATCAATGATTTTTTTTTTTTTGTTAGTCCAAACCTGCAGCTTTATCAAATTTAACATCAAGTCATCAGTGGAATTGCGGCTGATTTATAAATGAGATAATTGCCTCCACCCTCCTCCTCCTCCTCCTCCACCCGCCCCCACCCTCCACTGCCACCAGCTCTGTGTTTCTGCTCCGGCTGGCAGTCCAACACTTTTATTGCTTAGTCAAACCTCCCCCTTCCATTTTTAAATTGCCTATTGAGTGGATATCTCTGCGGACTGGCCAGTCGGCCATTTGTATCTCCTGCGTGCAGCTTCCTGTTTTTTTTTTTTTTTTTTTAAATTAATTAATTTATTTTTTAAAGTGAGGAAATGTTTAAGGTATTTACTCGTCCCCGTGTAATTTAATTGTCAGAAGATACAAATCACGACTGTGTTTCATTACCCCCCAGGCACATAAAATCCATTCAGAGCCCATGATAACATGTCATAAATAAATGCATCTCCACACGTATAAATAAAGTTTTTTTTTTTTATTATTATTTTTATGAATTTCAGGAAAAATCAAATTTACTACCGAGGGCGTAAAAAAAAAAAAAAAAAGCAGCGAGCAGACGAAACCTGAGCCTGAACGTTTTAAACCGCCCGTCAGTCGAGACAATTCACTTCCTGGTTGTCAGGTGCCCCCCACACACACACACACACACACACACACACTCTCGCCCCCCCCCCCCCCAGGAAAGACAACGACAAGTGTTGTCACTTTTTAACATGTCATTTTCAAAGGCATAAAAAAAAATACCTTTCAACACTTGTCACGCACGCTTCCCTCGCCACCGCCTGTCTCTGCGCAGGTGATAATTTTGTCTCACTCCTGCGTTTGATGTCGGTGTTGAATGAAACACCCCCAAAAAAAAAAAAAAAAAAAAAAATTATATTACCTCATCGCAGATATGTCATAAATTTAAAGGGACCTTACGTGAAATTCCTCACGACGCAGAAGAGGTGACCCCGCCGATTGGAGGCCGTCCAGGTTTTCCGCCGCCGCAGGCCCGGCCCGATTGGTCTCAGTCGTTCCCCCTGGGTGAGGAGTAGCCAATCAGGGCCGGGTCCAGCTGCGCCGCGTGGAATGAAAGCTAAGACGCTCGGGCCGACCCACTTCTTCAACGCAGTCGGACTCCGTCAGGCTTTAATCGGAGCGCCGGTGCAGACGTCGTCAGGCAGAACAAATCGCCACCGGTGCAGCTACCTGCCCCCACACACACACACACACACACACACACACACACACACACCCTCATCATCTTCCTGTGCTCGGGGACTAGCGTCACCTTGCTAACAGCTGAGACCCCCCCCCCCCCGGTGTGTATGTGCGCGTAAGTCACCTGGAAACCCTGTGTAGTGAGGTATCAGCAGGGCGCAGGTTGCACTCTTGAGCCCCAGGGAGCCGGCGTGCTGTGTGTGTGTGTGTGTGTGTGTGTGTGTGTGTGTGTGTGTGTGTGTGTGTGTGTGTGTGTGTGTGGGTGGTGTGGGGGGGGGGCACACATCCTCGCGGCTCAGATGGGATTACAGGTTGCTAACACTTGATGACACAAGCTGTTTCCAACACCTCACCCACCTTCTGCGTGCGTGTGTGTGTCTGTGTGTGTGTGTGTGTGTGTGTTGGAGACTTAAGTCACAGGTTCATCACACACACGAACCCACTCTTGAAATTGAAGTTGTGTGTGTGTGCGTCTTACACGCATGTGTGGACATGCACACGCGGTGAACGGGCGTACGCACAATTGTACTTGGACGTGGGGACACAAGCGTGCATGAATGAACACGTAACACACACACACACACACACACACACACACAGACCGACAACCGCAGTCATGCTTACACGCATGGATGTAGGAAGGCCAGGCATGTGCACACACACACACACACACACACACACACACTTGATCCAGCAGCGCAGCTCATCTCACTAATGGAGTCAGAGTGTGCGAAAAAATCCACCGTGTCGTTTTTCACGTCGCCATCACTGTTTTTAATCGACCCCCCCTCTTTATGACCACTTGGCTTCGGATGATGGAAGTTTGATGGGAATTAATTTTCCAAACGAAGTTGATTTAAAAAAAAAAAAAAAAAAAAATTTATGTCCCGTCTTGAGCTTAATCCAGTTTTAGCGTCCTTTCCAGGAGTGAGATGTAAATATGTTTAATTTGGACAGAAATTACGGGCAGTTTTAATCCAGCTGGTCCCAGACAAATCTTACCAGAGACCGGTCCGATACCAGGTACCGACACCGATCCCGACCCGGCGATCGTCGTTGGTGTTCAGGGATTAGCGTGTGCGGGACGTGCGTAACTTCCATCTATCTGGATCCAGTCTGGATTATTTATTTCTTTTTAAACTGTGTTTGTGAAACCGAAACCGAGCGCATTAAAATTAAGGCGCGACAAAGTTTAATGACCCGCGCTCGCCCCGGTTCTGGACCGGCGCCGCGGGCCGGGCCGGCAGGGTCGATTAATTTTCTCTGCTCTCTTGTCTCTCCTCTCTTTTCCGTCTTCCCTTCTCTCCCGCTCACTGCCCAAAGTTATTTAATATCCACTCGGATTCAGATTCATTATTACCTGCTCGCCCCCCCCACCCCCCCCCACCCCCTCACCCCCGCTCCTCACCCCTGCTCCTCCCCCTCCCTCCTCCCTCCTCCCCCCTCCAGACTCGACTTTGAAAGAATCACCGTATCTCCGAGGCCTAATTAGAATCGAAACTCTGCCGGTTTTTTTTTTCGGATTCGTCGACTCTCACCTCGAGCCCGGGAAACTTTGCCATGAATTTCAAACGTGCCCCCGTCGAGTCGGGGGGGTGGGGGTGAGGGTGGAGGGGGTGGAGGGGGTGGGGGCGCTCTCTAACTTTGTGCGACCTTAGGTGAGTGTGTGCGCCGGCGGACGCGTTGTCGCGATTAAAATAAATGCGGATCGCGTGGATCGACGGTAAACATCAGTCTGGGAGGGAGGAGGCGGAGGGTGGTGGTAGGTGGGGTTGGTCGGGTGGGGTGTGTGTGTGTGTGTGTGTGTGTGTGTGTGTGTGTGTGTGGGGGGGGGGTTTGTTGTGGCAGGGGAAAAGAGCCGGTTTGTTTTCACACTTAAGGAAGACATGAAATAGAGTGTCCTTAACTTAATCAGCACCTTGTTTTACCGCATTTGCATACATTTGCATATTAATTGGGCCGCCGATTAAAATTGGTTTTGTAATTTTAATTAAGTTCACAAAGGTATATGATTAGCACTGTTTAAAATACAGCCTGACATAACTAGAAAAAAAAAAAAGGCTCTTTGCTGCAGACCCCCCCCTTTCAGAGAGGAGGGGATTACTTACAGGGAAAGCCTGCTTCATGATAGCCATTTTTTTTAATCTGCAGTAGATTAGGCTGCCATAGAGACTGGTAGAGTGTGTGTGTGTGTGTGTGTGTGTGTGTGGGGGGTTCTTTAAAGATTCCTATATTGTTACACAGTGTTTAAGTGCCCCCCCCCCCAGGAGAGAGAGAGAGAGACTTGTGAATCGGGGGTGTCGTTGTCCCCTGTGCATGTCTTTAGCGTCATTTACACGAATTCTCGTGGTGTGAGGTGCTGACGGCTCGGTGTGTGTGTGTGTGTGTGTGTGTGTGTGTGTGTGTGTTACTGTGCAAAGGGGGGGGTGGGGGGGTGGGGGGCAAAGTCAGTCCCATTGTTGAGAGTCAACGCCTGCAACGCGTGTGAAATATTCAAATTAGCGTTTTTGCAAAGCAGCCATGACAGTTTCTAAACCGGCGCGGCGACGTTCCCGGCCTCTCCGGCCTCTTCCAGCTGGGAAAAATTTTGGGAGAAAAAGTTTTTCTCTCCCACCCTCTTAACGAGGCGGCGCTTTTTTTTTCGCCAAGCCGGGGGAACGGCCTGACATGGAACAGAGGGAGACTCGCTCGCGCACCATTTTTTTTTTTTTTTCTGATGCAATTACGGCGGAGTCGGGGTATCGTACTGGGGACTTTTTCAGAAATGTAATATTACCTCATTTTGTCTTTGGTGTGGTCTGGAAGGTTCCTGACAGACATTTGGAAGCGTTTTACTCATAAAATACTTAACCATTTAAGTGATAGGATACTGTTTCCTGGGCTCCGTCCCCGCTGCCAACCGCAGAAGATTGAAAACCGAGTGGGGGGGGGAAGGAAAAGTACAGTAGGTTGGTACGTCGTCCATTATGCCCCTCTTCTCTTAAGGCGGCGGAGGATCCGTAGTCGTCTTCTTTCCCGCCGCAAGAAACCAACAATGCTTTGAAATTCATAGAAAACCGGAGCGCCGCGTTGCCAAATATCCAGTTTTTTTTTTTTTTGAATATATCCCGGCTCTGAGCCCGACGCCGCTTTGGACAGACAAAAGGAAGGGCCCCTCCGCGACGCCGCCTGGCACGGAGCGGCTCGGCTCATTACCGGGCGCTCGTACCCACCTCGGCGATGACGAGCGCCCCTCTTGTCATCCCGTCCAATCCTCAAAGCTGTCTTCTGGGAGCGCTCCGAGTTATGGCATCGGTTTTCCCTTTGCCTCCCCCCGCCCGCTCGCTCTCAAATTGCCGCGTCTCGAGTTACTAAGCTTCCCTAATAGGTACAACCTGCGCCGACTCTGTCCTCAGATGGGACGTACCTCTCCTGATCGCCGTTTTTTTTACGAGCGGAGGATAAAGAGCTATCCCACGATGCACCCTGTCACACGCGATGCCGGGGCTCGTTTTTTTTTTTTTTTTTCGGGGGCCTGGCTCCCGAACAACCGTCCTCAGCGCCAGAGATTTAAATGTGTTTCCTATTTCTTGTTTCGCTGTTGACATCAGAATGTTTCCAACCTCAGTGTGTGTGTGTGTGTGTACACCCGCCCCCCCCCGAAAAAACACCCAAAACACACACACACACACACACACACACACACACACACACACACACAGGCATCTGCAAACACACTCCGTCACTGAGCCCCAGTCAAATAAAGCCACATGCAGGCAGGGCGATTGGGATCTTTTATTGAGACAGAAAGTTCGCGTGTTGCCAGACGGGAACGCCGCCGCCGCCGCCGCCACCCGGTTTATCGGGCCCGCATCAACACCCCGTGCGGTCGCCGACGTGTTCGGCGGAACGGACAGGCGGCGGCGGCCATCGATCGCGAGGCGATACGAACATTAACCCGGAGCGACTTACTAAAAAATCTGACGCTCCCGAATTATCATAAACAAAAAAGGCGAACAAACGGCAGCCCCTCGTTTTTTTTTTTTTTTTTGTTTTGTTTTTTTGCGCGCTAATGGAATTTGTCAACATGAAAGAAGCGTTATTGAGCCCGCGCTCCCTCTCCTCCTCTCTTTGCTGATGCCTTGCCAAATACTTATCCCCTCTCTGGTGAGCGTTTAGCGTTAACTCGCGGCGGCTCCTGGGAATCGCACGGGCGTAATGAAATTACCTCGGCGCAAAACAAATAGGGTCAAACTCTCAAGGAGACGAGCATTAGGGCCGCATTTCGCTAATTACGCGCCGCGTTTTCTCGTCGACGTTTGTGGGTTTTTTTGCGGGGAGCTGCGCCCGCGTGGCCCGGGATTCGCGGCGAGACGCCACCGCGTCCAATCCCCGAGTAAACGGGGAGTTAGACTAAGCAGAACGGGATTACAGTAAACAACGCCTCGTTTTTTTTCTGTCGATTCGCCGTTGATAATTAGGGCGAATTTCACGCCGGTTTGCGGGAGGTCTTCTCCCGCGGTGGACTCTTTGTCTTCGTACCTGTGCTGAGGACATGTGACCCCCCCCTCCTCCATCAGAACGCCATTTCTCCTCCGTAACAATACTATCAGATGTGTTTTCTGCGATTCGTCTCACCTGTGTTTATCGCTGGGGGCGAGCCACGCCATTACCTACGCCACCGTGACGGAGCAGTTTGTAATTATTGAGCATGCCTCTGTGGTAATTACTTCAGTTTACTGAATTATAAAGGATGGATGTGGGGGGCAGAAATATTCTTCCGGAGGCTGAAGAGCTGAGAGACTTTCCTTGGCAGCGGCATTATCACATACGCTCATCTGCCAGAGACTGTTGACAGAAAATATGCCCTATCAGCAGAAATAACCACTCACCCCCCCCACCCCCACCCCCCCGTCCCTCGCCCAACCCCCCCCCCCGCTTCCCTCGCCGCCGCGCTCCATGACAGTCTGACGAAAGACAAAGCTCCCCGGCGAGGGACGTCGATAAATCAGACAAACCGGCGCGAGCGGAGACCACCTATATTCTGCCTCTGACATCAGCTCCGTCACCCCCCCCTTTTGTTGCCCCCCCCCCTTTGTTGGCCCCCCCGCTCGAGTGCCGCCGCCGCCGCCGCCGACCCGTTAGTGATCTTCTTCCTGAATCCAGGCCCGGATTACGCCCGCTAACGTGCTCATAAATTTGGGATTTGTTTGGAGGTAAATTGAGATTGAAGGTGGAAGCGCTCTATCCTGGTAATCCCTCAGCGTTGAAGTGTGTGTGTGTGTTTGGGGGGGGGGGCATAAGCTCGCTGTTGTCATTGTGTGTGTGTGTGTGTGTGTGTGTGTGTGTGGTAAACATTGAAATGGAGATGAAGGCGCTCATCTCAGAAACATGCGTGAAATAATCCCCAGACTGGATTAATTGCGATTTTACATCTTTTTATCGTGTTTGAGACTAATGGAGACCACCTGCGCTAGTTTATCCCAAACTTTGGAAGTGTGCGGAATTCCCTGTGGTCCAGTTAAAGGTGCCGGGTGGGGCGGAGGTCAGCGCTCTGGGCAGACCAGGTTTCTTTGTGGCGCCTCTTGCTCGGTCTTCTTCATTTTGGAAAAGCCGGAGATTGGTCCGGACGCTGAACCCTGAAGTTTTTTGGGAAACCTGTTTTTCCTAACGTGCGGATCATTTTGTCTTCCTGTAACGCGAAGGTCAAAGGTCACAGGCGCCTTTGCGAGAGGCCCGAGCCCTGCGCTCGCTGAGGCGGGAACGCTCCGGATCGCGGGTCGTTCCCGCGGCCCCTCGGCCCTCCGTCGGCGCCGCTTCCGAGCGTTCCCGGCGTCCCGGGGGAATCGAACTGGCAGCCGACCAACCAACCGGGCCCGCGGCCCGTTTCTCCGCCTGCTCACAGGTACCGACGTAGCCGACGGTGCAAACCGCCATCTGAGAGTTTTTGTTGTTTTTTTTCTCCCCTTTCCCGCCGCGTTCTTCCGGGCCTCTGATCCGGAGACTCGGCTACCTGGTGGGATTTCCAAACGGCTGGGAGCAGACAAAATAACCTCCACCTAACAAAACAACACCCGCCCTCGCCCTCCGACAAAGAACAACAGCAGAGAAGAAAAAAAAAAGGAACGCGGGGTCTAACCGGCAGTGAAGGCAATTTGTCGCCGGCGCTCCCCCTTCGCTCCCGCGCCATCCAGATTTCCCATAAGGAATGTGCCGCGGCATAATTCATCACCGTACGGCAAACCGCTCGTTCCGCCGGTGAAATATGAGTCGGAGCGGGGAAGGCGTTTTCACGCGGTAGCTGCGCTGAATGGGGTATTATTTTGGCAAGCTCCCACAAGATCCTCCTTCCTGTTTTTTTTTTTTTTTGCCTCTCGCTGCGTTCGCAACACGCTGTTTATCAAACGTCTCTAGACACGAGAGGCGCACAATAAACATCAACTGACGGATTACAAGCTTTGATTTCCGGCGTATTACGGCGTCCCATAAAGAAGGTGCGGCGAGGAAAACGCGGCGATCCATCACGTTATAATAACGCGCCCGTTTTTATGAAGACGGAGGACGAGCGGGGCGTACCTGCGTGCGAGCGGCGGGGCTGAACGATGGCGTTCTCGCTCGGGGGGGGCGGGCGGTTGAGTGACGTTCCCCGCTAATTAGCTTCCTCAACCGGTTCGGCGTAAACGTTTTCTGGGAAACGCCCAACACAAGTGGCGTCGGGAGGAAGTGACGCACGTTTCTTTATTTTTTCCCCAAAATACCCGCAGGGAATCCGGCTTCCTGGCGGTCCGGCCAGAGGGGGGCGGGGCCTCACGCCTGGACCCGCCGCGGGGGGAATTAAGGGCGAACATCAGCCGCCTTCACGGCGTCAGCAGCCTCTCGTCCTCTGAGCCATTTTTCTCTTTACACTGCGAAGTTTAGGTGGTGGTGGGTGGTGGGGGCATTTAATGCACAGTAAACAACTAAAGCACTTCAAGCCTTTAAATCCCGACAGGAGGGAGAGGGAGGGAGGGGGGAGTCGGATAGAGAGAGATGTGATGAGGGCGGGGGCGGCGGCGGCGAGAAAGAGTCTCTTTCCCAGTGGGAGATGACAAATGCCGTACGTCCTGAGCGCAGCGCTTGTGTTAATCCTCGCCGGGTCCCGGCAGGCCCACATCCGACTCTCCGACCTCCCACCCGCCCCCCGGTGGAGGCGTGGGGGGGGGGATCAGTCTTAGCGGAGGTCGGGCCTTTCGGAGCGCCGCTCTTGTTTTTAGGGAGGAAAGCTAGAGACGACGCCGCCGCCGCCGCTCGAAGGAGACGCCGGAGGTTTCACCCCGGCGAGAAACCCGATTCCGCCCTCTCGGGTTTTTTTCCCGAGAGAAGGCGGGTCATTATTTTAACGACCGCGAGAGGTCACTCGGCGGGAGAATGCGAAACCCGCGGTCGTTTTGGGGCGTTTTGCGAAATGAGAGGTGCGGTGCTTTTTCCGCGGCGAGGACGATCTCGGGCGAACTCGAGAACCATGAAGGTTTTTTTTTTCCCCGTTTTCTATGACATCCATCTGCGTGGACGGCTCCCGAATGCAGGACGTTCCCAGTGAGTCTCTCGGAAACTGATCGGAGGAGTTGGCGAACGTGCGTGCGGTCCCAAACCGGCTCCAGAATCCGTTTTTTTTTTCCCATTTGTGCGTATCATCACCGCGCAGGATTCCTGGTTTCTGGAGTTCAGCCGGTCCCGGATCACCTGGAGGAGCCGGGAACGTTTTTTTCCTCCCATCGCTAAAACGGGGTCGAAGGTTCACGCGTATCACCTGCGTATTTCACCCCTCAATCATTTTTTTTTCCGCCGCCGCCCTCTTTACGGACGGCGAGTGATAAAAATGCAAAACGAGCTGAAAAATTGGTAATTAATCCGCCGTGGGTGACACCGGCGGAGGCATTACCCGACCCCGTTTGTCTGGCTAACATTAAGGGGCTAATTTTCAAAATCCGGCGTGCAGTCAATTTCCCAGGATGCCTCGGGGGGGGGGGGGTGGTAAAAGGTAGGGAATGACAGGAGGGGCTAATTTTACCCGCCTTATTTACCCCTATGCATCATCCGGCGGCTCCCGTCTGACACGAGTGACGGCGGGATTGAAATTAGACCGGCCGCGGACGGCGTCGAGAATTTATGATGCCCCCCCCCCGCTGTTTGTTTGTTTGTTTGTTTGTTCAGCGTGTGTGTGTGTGTGTGTGTGTGTGCGGTGAATACATCAGAGAAGAAGAAGAAGAGAGGAGGCACACAGAAAACCTGGGGAAATACATCTTTTTAATAACAGTCAGTGAGGTTAATGCAGCTTACCTTGGAGTGCCGGGAGGAGGAGGGGGAGGTGGAGGGAGGTGGAGGAGGAGGAGGAGGAGGAGGAGGAGGTGAGGAAAGTGGTTGTTGTCGTTTTGGGGGGGAGGGGGGGGTTATTTGACAGACGGCGCACAAAGTGGAGTTTACCTACACAGGAGTCAGGCCTCTGTGTCTGATCGCTATTTGTTGTACAGAAGAAGAAGGGGAGGGGGAGGGGGAGGGGGGAGGTGAGGAAAAAGAAGAAGAAGAAGAAAAAAAATCAAACTCTTAATACTATTGTGCGCCCATAACCATCTGTCACAGCTCGCCTGGAGATGAGACCGAGATTAGGAGGAATAAACGTCGGGGCCGCGGAGCATCGGTAAAGCCTTCAGGGCAACAACAACAAGAACGAGGGGGGGGGGCGTACAAGAAGAAGAAGAAGAAGAAGAAGGTGGAGGGGGCGTTAGAAGAGAAACGAGCCGAAAAATAAAACTCAGGGGGGACATTCTAATTCTGAGGCAGTCATGGATTACAGATTGTAACCTGCGCTGACAACGTTGGGGGGGGGGGGGCAATATCACAGCGAGGCTTGGAGGGGGTCCTCTCGATGATGATGTTGACGGCGGCGGCGATGATGATGATGATGATGATGATAGCCGGAGCGGTGGCGGCGGCGATGATGATGACGGCGGTAATGACGGCACTCGCACGGTTTCATCTTGCGTTGCTTCAAACAGAAATGAAAAGGCAGCGGTTGGGAAGGGGGGGGGGGGGGAGAGTGTGGGGGGGGGGGGTGAAAGGAAATAGTGTCTTCTTCTCCCCCCCCAACCCGGAATGCCGAGGGCTTAAGGAAAGGCATTTGGTGGCTCCTGAGGCATCCGCGGATCTCCCCTCCTTAAATTTACCGTGAAGGTTCTTAGACTCTCCATTCAGGCAGGATATTCTGCTTTATTGCTTTTACAGAAAAAATAAAAAAATAAAAAAATAAAAAAAACTCACAAAAGTACAGCGTCACCGAAGAATACTGCACAGAAAGAAATACAAATATATTTATACACATGTATTTTATTGTGTACAAATGTGACACAGGAAGCAGCAGTTTTTATTGTCGTATGTATAAAAAGAAAAACCACTTGGTATCTTCCACGATGACCTCACCTCGTCACTTCCTGGTTTTATCTTCACTTCCTGCTTCAGCTGAAACTACACAAACGATCGATCAGGTCATCGCTTGTGTTGTACGTGTGCGCTCTCCAGGTTGTCGTGACTCTTCTTCTGTGGTGCCTGTTTGTAGATTTGAAGGTCAGCTGGGGTGTGTGTGTGTGTGTGTGTGTGTGTGTGTGTGTGTGTGTGTGTGTGTGTGTCTGATATGGACATACACCAGGAGAGCAGCAGTTTGTGCGTTTTGTGAACTTGGGACGCGAAGAGCGAGGGGCGGGGTCGACCCCCCCGCCACCGAAGGATGACGCGTCCCCGTCCCGAGGCCGCGAGGCTGAGTCAGACCCCCCCCCCTCGGCCAGGCAGGGGTGCGGTCACGAAGGAACAAACGTCCTTCTTGTCTCCGCCCTACCCACAATTCCTTGCGTTTTGGGGGGGGGGTCATTTTTTTCTGCAGCGATGCTTTCCTGTCTCGAACCGCAGCGTGTGTGTGTGTGTGTGTTCGGCTGCCCTTCCCACTGCCCTTGTCATACTGGTCCCAGTGCTGGGGGGCTCGTTGCTGGTTGGACAGCTCGGGTCAAGGCCCCCCCGCCCTCCCCGCACCCTCCCCACCCTGATCTGACCGACGGGCTGTCACGTCAACAACCCGACCGCTGGCCGAGTCTGCAAACACACACACACACACACACACACACACTCTTTTTGTCCAATGACAAGCTCGCACACACACACACACACACACACACACACACACAGAGCCCCCCCGCCCCCCCGCAGACTGACAGTGAGGTTTATTGCTGCTAATACACGCAGCTGTAAAGGCAGAGCCGCAGCATCCTAATGGGGAAATGGACTCATTTCCTAACGCCATGAGGACGAGGGCGCGGCGTCCAACACGCCCATATTTGGGCAAACGGGGGCGGCTAATCTGGCCGACCTCCTCCCTATTGGCGGAGCATCCGTCTTCCAGTTTGTCAAAGTTTTTTTTTTTTACTGTTTCTTCTGCGGCACAGGAAGTGATGAGATTAATAAATATCCCGGAATATTCCCTGAGATTCCTCTGTCTTTAAAAAAGTTCCAGCCAACCTGCAGATTCCCCGTTCTCCCTCCTCGTTTTCCCTCCTGTTTTATTAACCGGACCGCGGCCGCGCGTTGGAAACGCTATTTTCGGGACTTTTTTTTTTCCTTCTTCTTCTTCTCTTCATTAAAGCCATTAGCGTTGCATGAAGCCGCGCGGCGTCCTCGCGCTAATTAGGTGTCTATATTTTTCTATATCTCGTTATTGGATTTATTTTATATTGTGCTTAATAGTAAATAGTGTTTGAATTTTAAAACACACCTCTTGGGTACAACATAAAGGGGAATTTTTAATCTCATTTTCTGTAAATGAAAGGACCCGGTCCACACACACACACACACACACACACACACACACACCCTCCCTCCCCAATTTTGCCGAATGTGTCTTAATGAGTTTGCAGGTTTCTTAAGCAGATACACACACTGATTATACTTTTATATATTTTCTCGTGCGCGCCGCCGTGTCTCCTCCCCACTCTGGTCGCAGCAGGAGTCGGGTCGAAAAAAAAAATCATCACACACACACACACACACACACAAAAAAATAGAAGAAGAAGGAGAGGGACGCTGGTGGGAGGAGGAGGGGGTTAGTTGATGATGGCGCCTGCCAGTTGCCTCGGCAACCTTTTTCTTTATTTTATTTATTTTCCCATTATTTATTCCCGCGGCCCCGGTGATGAGGCGCGCTAATGTAGCGCGCCGCCTCTACCTGCTGACGGGCGAGGGACTCGTCTCCCTGCGTTTCAGCCCGGCGTGACAATTAAGACCTGGGCGACTGTAGCCAGGGGTTAATACCGCTCATTAAAAGAACTAGGTCATTAGCAAAGAATCAAGGCTCTTAAGGCGGCGGGGGATGTCGGGTGGAGGAGGAGGAGGAGGTGGTGGTGGTGTGATGGAGAGGAGCAGGAGGAAGAGGAGGAGGAGGAGGAGGAGGAGGAGGCAGCAGCAGCGGTGAAGTAAACTCTGCATCTGAGTGAACACGCGGCCCCTTACATTAATTAACCTCCCTTTTTCCTTGTTGGGGAGGTGTGTGTGTGTGTGTGTGTGTGTGTGTGTGATGGGAGGGGGGGGGGGGGTTTCAGCAAAAAAAAAAAAAAAAAAAAATCCTCTGTTATCATATATGCACATGGCTGTACACCAATTAACTGCAGGAGGGGAAAAAAGAGAAAGAAAGCTAGTTTACAGTCCTCCCTGTGGTCGCCCCGTGTTCCTGTGTGAGCCCGAGTTACATTATTTCAGGGAGATGAAGGATGTGTGTGTGTGTGTGTGTGTGTGTGTGTGTGTGTGTGTGATGAGTAAAAAGGGTATTAAAATTAAGGAGGGGAATCATGGCAGGAATCAGCCTTTGCTCCACCACAGGGGGAAAGGAGCAAATAAAAGCCGCGGAAATGAAAATAAATAAGCTTTGGCTAATACCCTCACCTTAAGGAGCCCGGGCTGAACCGCGGCCCGCCCGCTAATTTGTTTGCGGACTTTTATTATTAAGCTGTTACGTGCGCTGTTTGACCTTCAGCGAGGAGAAGGTTAGTTTTTTTTTTTTGGTTTTTAATCCAAAGAAATTAGAAATTATTAGCATCGGAGCCGAGTCTGTGCGGTCGCACCTGATCCGGTATCAAATCGTGGCGCGTCTTACCTCGGGAGCGTCTGCGTCGTCATGGTTACGCGCCATCCGCCCCACGCGTAGGCGGCGGTGTTAACGTGTGAGCATATACATGTGTGTAATTGTTTTTGCTACACACACCTGTCCTGTCCTGGTGTTGTCAGACGTAATCTGGGATTTTTTTTTGGGGATGAAAAAGAGTTGTGTTGATCCACAGAAGGATCGTTTGTTTTTTTTTATTTCCTGCTTTTAAACTTTAATCTATCGCGTTTTTTTTTCCTTTCAAAAAGGTGGACGTCTCCATTTCGTTTCCCCACGACAGAGAGCGACGCGGGGAAAAAAAAAAGGAAAATTGGAGGGGGTGGATTAGCCTTAATGTCGGGCCCGTGCGACAGTGTTTTTATCTGCTAATTTCTCAAGCGTCATAATGAGACGGTGCCCGGCGATGGAGCGATTTGAATTTAAATGATATAATACTTGAGATAGCCCTAATTCACCCATACATATTTAATCTGACACATTATCTCGCCGCTGTGACGCCCTGATATGATATGACAGCTTGTCCGCGGCGCCGGCAGGAAGTAAAGGAGGAGGAGGGAGGAGGAGGAGGAGGAGGAGGAGGAGGAGGCTGCATTTCTTTTTTGTTAAAAAATGAAAAGGTGGAGGAGAATTCGCTCTGTGCAATCAGAGCCACTTTAGCGAGTCCGTCCGTCTTCCGGGGATCGCCATAATCCCCGCTAATTTACGGGATTAATCTCAGACGGTGTGCGACGCCGTACACGCCCCAGGATTCTCTCCCCCCGTGTTTACATCCGCCCCGGCTCCCGATTTCCTCTCCCGGAACGCCGCACGTCGCGGTCCGTTTGACACTCGGGTCGTCGTTCCGCTTCCTCGGACTCGCAGGTTCGGAGCGTTTTAATCTCCTACGTGTCACGAGTATTCCGCGGCAGCCGGGATTAGCGCACGTTATGTCATGCGTTTGTGGCGTGTTCGACAGGAAGTGGGGAAAAAAAAAAAAGAGACTCTTTAAAAGTCACTTGCTTCATTTGTCTCGAGGACGTTTTCGTCGCTCCGGGGCCGGAAAAAAAAAAACGGGAAAATCTTCCGCCAGGTTGTTGACGACGACGACAACACGCGACGTGTTTTTCCTCCGGCTCGGCGAAAGTCCCGCCGTTCGGACACGTGCACCGGCACATATCAAACGCCATCATTAGTCCACTTTCTTCTTCTTCTTCAGCTGCTGCCAAATGCAGCCGCGCTCTGAAGCCAATAATTAGCTTTCCTGTCACTCCGCCCCCCCACCTGCCCCCACCCTACAGATACTCCACGTTTACACGCCATCAGATCAGATGGTAAAAAAACACGCTAATCTTCGTGTCGGAGGAGCGAAATAACCGGGCGACCGCCGCTTCCCGGGCCGCAAACGAGACGGGGCGGCCTCAAACGGGCGGGAAGTTGGTTAGCAGATGTCAGTCGCCGTGTTTATCTCGCCGCTCTTCCCGCGCGGATCTTCTATCAAAGAGAGCTTATCCGAATAAAGTGCTTAAAAGCTTTTCAGACGCCTGGCGATCTGAACAATTTCTGGCTTGATCTGCGGACTAAACAAACCGTAATGATGCAAGCTTGTGCAAAGACGGCGGTCGGACAACAAAACGCGCGGCGCTTGATGTTTTTATTAATGTTTTTCTCCCCCCCCCTTTCCTGTCTTTGCTCCTGCAGAGGTGCAAAAAAAAAAAAAAAAAAAGACGGGTCATGAATTCATGCACACACGGAGGGTTGGTGGGGAGAAAAAAAAAAAAAAAGAAAAATGGAGGGTAAGGGGGGGGGGAAGAAAGCGTGTCATCCGCCGTTTCTGTCCCCGGCCTTGCAATCTCAAATTTCCCTCGAGACGGTAAAGGGGATTGCGCTACGTTCAATACAAAACTTAATCAGAAATATTCAAATGTTCCCGCAGTCGGTCGGTCGGTCGGTCGGAGGTGTGTGTGTGTGTGTGTGTGTGTGGGGGGACAACAATCCCGCAGAAAAGGTGTATTTTCTGGGACGATATAATAATAATAAGCCGCCGCGCCGCAGAGCAAAAGCGACGGCGGCATTAAGTTTTCAACGCTTCCCCGTGTTTTTCCCCTTTTTTTTACAAGGTTGGTGGGAAAAAAGAGGGAGAGAAAGTTAGCAGACATCCTCTCAAGACCTTCTCATTTCAATGCAGAGATAAGGAGCACCGCCCCCCACCACCACCACCACCACCACCTCTGAAGTCACAACTTCTGGCTCACATGACGGGGGGAGGGAGCCGCGGCAGGATGGGCGCGCCGAAGCCAATCAAAAGACCTGAATTCTATTTGTTTTGTTTCAAGGGAAGACGACAAAGGAGGGCCTCAAGGTCTTCTTCAAGATGGCTCTGAAGCCTGGGAGAAGAAGAAGAAGAAGAAGAAGAAGAAGAAGAGGGGGGGGGCGAGGCTTTCAAGCGCCCGTCCTTGGCGGGACCTTTGCCGCGGTGCCAGGTACACAGCTTTTAGTCAGGGAGGGGTTGAAGAGGAAGAGGAGGGTGTGTTTTTTTTTTTTTTCCATGCGGGTGCGTGGTTGGGAGTTATTAATATTCTCAAAGACGGAATTTTCTCCCCCGGATTGAAATAATGGATCATACTTAAAAGGGGGGAGAACTCATTTCAGGTTTTAATACGGTAAGCCTGTTGGAACCAATTATTGGAGGTGCTTTGCCATTGTCATCCCGCGTTTCTCCTTGAGGAGATTAACTGGCGGAGCGCCGAAAAAAAAAAAAAAAAAAGGGCCTCGCGGTATATCCGGGATTTCGCTCATTCCCGACGAATCTGCCCCGAAATGGAATATATATATATATATTTTTTTTTCTTCTTGTTCTGGGCGCAGGCGTACGACTTGCAGCCCCGGCGTTCCGGCGTATCCTGGCTCGGCGTTCCTCCTAATTATTACAATTTGATCCCGAAAAGCGGGAGTGGCCTAATCCTTTCACCGCCGTCTCCCAAAACTTTTCGGTGAGAAAATTCTGGCCTGTTTTTTTTTTTTTTTTTAAACACAGACTGGGAAAGGAGCGCGGTCGACAGCAGGAGGACCGCGCTCCCCGGGAAGCTCCTCTGTTCCCGCCCCTCCCGTATGCAAATTAGTTGCGAGGAGACGGCGCGACGAAAGTTGGAAGAAATGGCAGAAATCCCTCGTTTTCTTATGTCTTCCGTTTGTCCCGCGAACGCCAGAGGCTCTTCTCGCACAAGTGTGTGTGTGTGTGTGTGTGTGTGTGTGTGTGTGTGCGTGAGAAAGTTAAGTTTGCAAAGCAGCGGAGAAAAAAACCTCGCGGCCTTCAAATTGACGGCGCGCGGCTTCGTTTAACGGCGTCTCGGACGGATTTCGGGAAGTTTGAGCAGGTCACCTGACCCGGGCCCCTCCGGGTGGGTGGAGTAGGGGCGGGGCGGGGCAGGGTGGAGTAGAGGGCGGGTGGGGTTGACACACGCTCCGAACATCTTCAACCCGGACCGCGTCAGATGACACCTAAACCTCCCTGCAGGAACGTGCTCCTTTGTTATCTCCCCTCTCCTCCTCCTCCTCCTGCACCTCCCCCCACCTCCCCACCAGCGCCAGGAGTGAGCATCGTCCTCGGATCATTACTCCTCAAAGAAATTTAAGCGCGGGATGCCATTTAATTCCCCCCCCACACACACACACCCCCACCTCCAAACGCAGTCCGTCATTAGAAATCCTCGCTGTCACGCCGATGCCATTTTTGGTGCCGAGTGTTTGTTGCCTCATTTCTTTTAATTTTATCTCCATTAGCTTAATTCTTTTTTAATATTTCCATCTAACGAACTTTACAGTCCATTTTGTCTCAGTGTCTTGCTAAGCGAGTTTTATGAAGCAGGCAGTTGGCTTTCCCATTTGGGGGGCGGGCGGGCGGCGGCGGGTGGCGGCGGTGCTTCTGTCAGCTTATTTTTGGCACCTTAGCTAGCAGTTCTGCTCCTTGGCCTTGATTATACAAGCAAACACTTCATTAATGTTAAAGCACGGGCTAATTAAGCCGCCGCCGTGATTCACCTTCGCTTTGTCCCGCCCGCCGCCGCCATGATTCACCTTCGCTTTGTCCCGCCGCCGCCGCCGCTGCTTCAAGGGCGGATTCACACGTACCTGTTGGCCACAGGACGCCCAGGGGTCGCGGGCCGAAAACCCCCCGCGGCCCCCTTTTGTTAATGACGCTAGTTGCCCAGTCGCCGTCGCCGTGTGTGTGTGTGTGTGTGTGTGTACGGTTGTCACGGTAACGTGGTTCCCGCCTTCTCACCCTCTGCCTCACTCCCCCGACCCAGGGGGGAGTCGACGGGTGAGAGGCCGAGCGGCGGCGGGCGGCGGCAGCGGCGGCGGCGGCGTTTTCCCAGATCGAGCCGCGTTCGCACCAAGTGTGTGTGTGTGTGTGTGTGTGTGTGTGTGTGTGTAAATACAAAAAAACCACAAGTGTATTTTTTTTATAAGAACCAGGTGGTTGTGCGCTGACTGTTTGAAGGACTTAATTATAGGGAAGAAAAAAACTCTGGAGGGGATTTTTTTTAGGTTTTTCTCTTTTTTTATTTAAATTTTTTTTTTTTTTTTTTTGGTTTTTCCCATTTGGTCCAAATTCACGACCCGGGGGGGAAAAAAAAAAGTGGAAATCTGATTTCCATTTCTTTCCCACGTTAGGGCAGAGCTCAGATCCGACGCGATGGCGGAGGAAAACCCCCAGATCCGATCGGGTTCCGCCGACCTCAACCCCGACCCCTTTCGGCGAGGAGGGAACATGGCGGCAGCGGCGGCGGCGGGGGGGCGGACGTACGAGGCGAATATGAATCTGCGCTGTAATTCAGAGAAAAAGAGATTAGAAGAAGATAATGGTGTCATATCTCAAAAGTTAACAGTGAGGCCCGCGTGAGCTGTGAATAATCTTATAATTACTGATCCGACGCCATTAGGCCTGACAGAAATAGAGAAAGCAACGCTTGGACGGGGAGGCGCACTCAATCAGGGGCGCGCCTCCCCGTCGGATCGGCGCCGCCGCCCCACCCCCCCCGGCCCCCGCGAGTGATGATAGGTATAAGTTTAAATGACAGCTTAAAGGAACATTACGCCGCGCTCGTATTTGGTTAACTTCCCCCGACCAAATGGTTCAGAGACGTGACATTTTTTAATGCGCCCCCCCACCATTTGCGATGAGTGCCTGAGGCTGCCCCCCCTCCCCCTCCCCCCTCCCCCTCCCCCCCTTCACCTTGCGTGTTCATTTGATCCCGGGACACGGAACACAGTTGTTGCAGGTTGCGCAATACGGCGTCACGCGTCGCCGCAGGCTCGCCGCCTCTGATTCCCTTTTCATGTCGGACAAAGTGCGCGCCCGGAGTTTCGGCGGTTTAAAGAAAAAGCCGGTTTGATCCCGCCGCTCCTGTGATGTTCCGATTGTTTCGTCTTTATTTTCGAGCGCCGCCGCTCGCAGTTTATATATATAAAAAAAAACTAAAACAAAGAAATGCTGATAAATAAGTTCGACGGCGTGAAACGAGCCGGGGCCCGACGGAGCGCGGGCTCGCTTCCGGTTGGGGAAAAAAAAAAAAAAGCCGTCGGAGAACGGCCGCGACTCGCTCCGCCGCTCCGGGAATAAACAAAACGCGTCGGCCGCCACTTTGACGCTAATGGCGTCTCCCCCCCCGGACGAAGTTCCAAAATATTTAGTCGTTGGCGGGAGCGAGACTTTTGATTACCCACCTGCCGTCTCTGCTGGACGTCGGCCTTCCCGGGAATAAACACGGACCATCATTAGGGAAACGCGCAGAAAGACGAGCGCGGACGCCGCGGCGCCGTCTCCGCGGGTCTCCCGGCGCCGAGCGGCGATAATGAAGGCGTTTTTGAATTTGGACTAAAAAGTGGAACGGACGGACCCCCAGCTTCTCCTCCGACTATTTGGGAGGTTTCAGACTTTTTTTTCCACGCAGCCCGTTAGCTTTGTTGTGCGCCTCCTCTGGACGCGGCCGTGTGTGTGTGTGTGTTCGTTTTGCGTGGCGGCGTGCGGCGGCGCCGCGTCCCGAAACATTCATCACATTTTCATTTACTTCATCTTGTGTTTCTTGTCGCGTGTCGTCGCGTAGATATTTTCCTCAGGCATCCGGCGAGAAGCTGCTGGCCCCGCCCACTCGGGTTTCACGCAGCCAATCGGATCGTGGACCCTGAAACGGCGAGATTTTCGAGCGACGAGTCGCACGCGCTTCGATTGGAGGCCCGCGCCGAAGTTTTATCGGCGTGCGCGGTGTCGGCGAAGGTGCGAGGCGGCGGCGGGAAAGCGTAAACGTGGTGGCGGGAAAGCGAAAACGCGGCGGCGGGAAAGCGATCCCACGAGGCGCCCCGGCGTGTCATGTCGAAAATACCATAACATGTGCATTACACTTAAGTGATTCCTCTTCCATCTGCTAAGTATGACAGCATTAGCATACTCGTTTAATTAGCGGCGCGCTTAAAGGCGCCCCCCCCCCTCGCCGCCGCCCCCCCCCCTCCCACCGCCCCCCCCTTAATCACCTCACTTTATTTACTCTGCGAGCAGACGGGCTCTCATTTAAAACAACAGGACTGATGGAGGTGCAGCCACCAGTCGGCTGCTTCAAATATTTTTCGTTGGAGCGATATAACTTGTATTACCCCCGCCCACACCCCCCCGACCCCCCCCCCTCCATTTCCTGACCCCCCCCACCCCCACCTGTCTTTCTTTGCGTCCTTAATTCTCAATTAACTCGCCAACTGTCTGCGTGTTCGCCGAGTAAGAAGGTGTCATCCTCCTCTTTTCATCTTCATCAGAACAAAAACCAACACATCTGATCCTCTCTGTTGCCGGGCCTCCTTTTCAAAAAAGGGTGGTGTGTGTGTGTGTGTGTGTGTGTGTGTGTGTGTGTGTGTGTGTGTGTGTGTGTGTGCGATTGAAAAATTGGGCTCCTCTCTGAATGGCTTGCATTTACATTAATGAACTTGATTTGAATGGAGTTTCATATCAAGCCTCATAGATTCTGCGCTGTGATTTTATTAATTGCAACAGAGGCGTCATTGTTTGTCGTTTTGACGCCAATTCAATTAAAATCCCATTTAGGGTGGGGGTGGGTGGGTGGGGGTGGCGGTTGGTGGTGGTGGTGGTGGTGGGTGGGGGGGGGGGGTGGGGGCGGTAACAGATTAGGCGGCGTAAACTTTCTGTGGAGGACGCGTCGTGACTGATACGTGACCGCACACGTTTATCCTTCACGTTCGTAGGTGCTTTCTCTGCCAAGGCGTTTTGTGTGTGTGTGTGTGTGTGTGTGTGCGTCTGTGTGTGTGTGTGTGTGTGTGTGTGCGAGCGTTATCACCTCCTCCTTTGTCAGGAGCGAGCGGATTCGCCGGCAGCATCTGCGCCGCTCGGCTCGCTTTGATTCATTAACGGCCGTCTTTTGAGGGAATTAGCAGCCTGTAATTCCACACCGTAATTTGAAGACGAGGACGACCTCGGAAGTGATCGGGCTTCACGTGTGTGTGTGTGTGTGTGTGTGTGTGTGTGTGAGAGAGACGTGGGGGTGACGTCGGGTGACGTGTCCCGCGTGACATTTTAGGAATTTTTTAGGAAAAGCAGGAAAATTATTCCAGGAAAGAGAAAACAGGAAGGGTTTGGATCCAGACTACAGGAGAAATAATCTCACTTATTCCCACCTCCGTGCGGGTCTGTTGTGGGTCAGGTTTGTGCGCCACACGTTTGTGCGTCAGTCAGACATCGTCCTTCCTACTTGGGGAACTTTTGCCGAGGCGTTTGCCGTACTTCTCTCGGCTCCGGCCCGGCGAACGCAAACACCTGCGCGGGTAATAATCCTCCTACCTCGTGTTTTTTTTTTTTGTTGTTTTTCTCCGCTACAAATCCGCTAATTCACCCGGAGCGCGCAGCCACTCGGAGGAGGGAATGTTTCGCATTAAAAATCCTTTTGAGCTCCTGTAAGTTTGAGGAGAGAGAGAGAAAATATTCCGTCTTTAATAATGCACGGCGCGAGACGGCGCAGAGCAATATGCATTTTTAATTACTAAAGTGACTAATATCTAGGTTTGGCTTTGAGGTTTTTGTTGCATGAAATATGCATTTGTGTTTTGTTCCCCCTGGCGGACGAGCGCCGCCGCCGCCGCTCGCACACCTGAGCCGAACGCGTCCAGGTGCCGTAAACCGGGTCCGACTCTTTTTTTTTTTTTTTTTAAAAAACATTCCCGTCCCCCCTGACGCGTACGCCGAAAAACATTTAACGACAAAGACCTTCGGATTCTCTCATGTCTAGCGTAGCGGTTTCCAAACTTGGAAAGCGACACAAAAACGGGATTTAAAAAAAAAACGCACAAACGGAGCGGGGACTCGGCATCAGACGTTTTCCTCGGACTTTCTCGAGGTGATGCGGAGTACTTTCGCGCGACGGGGGGGGACGGACGAGGAGGGACATGGGAGAAGAAGAAAAAAAAAAAATTCGCTTTTTCGCGAAGTTCTCTCTTCTTCTTCTTCCCGCAGTTTCCCCATTTGTCTGTGCATTAATTGGAGAGCCTTCCCTTTTTAGACGGGGTGCATTATTTATGACACACACACACACACACACACGCCATATTTTCCAAGACAGCCGAGGCTCTCCTGACACCAGCCGTGTCTCCGGAGTGATCCGGCCTTACCTTAGCGTTCCCTCATAAATTAAAGTTAAATGAAGGAGCCGGGCCTTTAAGTGGGGAAAGTAAGTCATTAATCAATCATGTGTCTCCGTCCCGCGCGAGCTCCGCCCACACACCCCCACACCCGTTTTTAAAAAAAAAAAAACCCACAATGTCCAAGGGAATGTCGGCTGCTAACCGGAGTTTTAACGTCTTCCCTCTCCCGGCGCCGTTTCCCAGCGTCGAGCCCGGAGGGGAGAGCCAACCTACCTAATCTGAGGATTTTTTTTTTTTTCCACGGGTTTGATGTCGCACAAACTCCACACAAGAAGGGGAAAAACCTCCGTGAAAACACGCTGGCGAGGCCCCGCGTCGCCCGCCGACGCCGCTGTAGGATCCCCCCCCCTTTTTTTTTTACCGGCGGGGGGGGGAGTGTTTACGGCGACTTCTCGAAGTTCAGTCAATGTGATGTCAATTAAAGGTGACAAAAAGTTTAGCGCTTCCATATGCGGCCGCGGCGCTTCAGAAACCGCAGAGTCTGACGTCGGGCGCCAAGAAATGTGCCGAGCGGCCATATGTTTCATAAGGTGCGTTTCATTTTATCATCCTGAGACTTGTCCTCACAAACCCCACGCTGACACTTTCTCAACTGTTTTAGGGTTTGGAGAAGAGGCCTCCTCCTCCTCCTCCTCCTCCTCTTCTTCTTCTTCTTCTTCTTCTTCTTCTCTTTCTTCTTCTTCTTCTTCTTCTCCTTCTCCTTCTCCTCCTTCTTCTCTTTCTTCTTCTTCTTCTTCTTCTTCTCCTTCTACCTTCTTCTCCTCCTTCTTCTTCTTCTTCTTCTTCTTCTTCTTCTTCTTCTTCTCCTTCTCCTTCTCCTCCTCCTCCTCCTCATTCTCTTTCTTCTTCTTCTCCTTCTGCTTCTTCTTCTTCTTCTTCTCCTCCTCCTCCTCTCCTCCTCCTTCTTCTTCTTCTTCTCCTCGTCCTCCTCTTCCTCCTCCTTCTTCTGCTTCTTCTTCTTCCCCTCTCCTCCTTCTTCTTCTCCTCCCACTCCTCCTCCTCCTTCTTCTCCTTCTCCTCCTCCTCCTTCTTCTGCTTCTTCTCTTCTTATTCTTCTCCTCCTTCTCCTTCTTCTTCTTCTTCTTCTTCTCCTCCTCCTCCTCCTTCTCTTTCTTCTTCCTCTCCTCCTCTTCTTCTTCTCCTCCTCCTCCTCCTTCTCCTTCTCCTCCTCCTCCTTCTTCTTCTCCTGGCCTCCGAGATGCTTTGACCTCATAACTTCAACAGCAGAAAACAAATTGTGTTTTTTTTTTTTTTTTAACGTCAAATTAACGTTGATTAGTTTCTTCCGGCTCAGCAGTTTTCTTTGGGGGGGTTGTGAGTCCAGTTCGGGAACGTCCACGGATGCGGGTTTTGTCTCGTGTACGTTTGTCGCCGTACGACTTCACGTTGTGTAGTGAAGAACAAAAGAAAACTTTGTCTCCGCTGCCTCGCACAAAAAAAAAAAAAGTTGTGAGGCGGTGGAGGGATTTCGGTGTGGTCTTCTTCTCCAGGAGAACAGATGCTCTATCCTTACATCCAAATATTTGTGTGTGTGTGTGTGTGTGTGTGTGTGTGTGTGTGAGTGTGTGTGTGTGTGTGTGTGTGTGTGTGAGTGTGAGAGTGTGTGTGTGTGTGTGTGTTTCTTCAGTGTGGATATCAATAGGAACTTTATAGGAGTCAGATGGTGGAACAAACACCAGCGCTCCGTATTAATCTCAGGAGCGTCGTTATCTCCGCGCTCCGGGTCCCGATCCTGGGCGGGACCGTCGGGAACGCCGCGCGACTCGCTGATTTATCGTGTCTGCGCCGCGGTCGCATAGTTTGGACTCGCGGGAGAAAAAAAAAAAAGGGAGGGATCAATAATCACGTTCGACGTGGTTTTAATCCGAATGTTCGGAGACGGATCCCAGATCTGGGACATGCAGTTGTTTTGAGATGCCCGGCAACTCGCTCTTCATCCAATCATCTTCCTCTCGCACCTGCGCCGACCCTGCGACCCCCGTCACCGCCGACCTCCTCGTAATCCCGACACGTGCGGGCGTTCGTTTCATCTCTCCCTCTGGACGAACGCCTCTGGGCCCCGGACGGTCCCGTGTAGCTGTAAGAAGAAAGGTGTGTGTGTGTGTGTGTGTGTGTGTGTGTGTGTGTGGAGATGATTCATGCGCGCTGATCTGGCAGCGCCCCGGTCGGGGCCTGTCCAACAGGAAATAGCTCGGCGAGGAACCAAAACCAAAGAGGATGAATTAGGTATTTCCTCTGGGCCGCCGTTAACCCCCGGCGCTTTATCATTCCACAACATCAGACGCGCTCGCGACAACGCCGGCGGACGGGACGGCGCCCGGCGTTCACGTGCACGCCGATCCTCGCCGTGTTTGGCGTGACGGGCAAACGTTGCTCCGCCCCCTGGCGACCTTTTTTTTTTTTTTTTTCTCAGCGGGACCTCCACGTCGCTCCGCTCTTCATGCGGTCGACGGCTGCGCGAGCTTCGCGTGTTCCCCTCGGTTCTGAGAGAGGAAGAAGGGAGGGAGAGGAGGAGGAGGAGGAGGAGGAGGAGGAGGTGAAGGAGGAGGAGGAGGAGGAGGAGGTGTGGTCCCTCCTGGCAGCTGAGGCCGCTGAAGATCTGTGACAGATGGGCCCGAGTCACAAAACTCACAGCCTCCGGCGAAATTCATCCCCCAGAACTTTCCACGGGGTGCCCAGATTTACCTGATCAGAGGGATGTGGGGAGGGTGTGTGTGTGTGTGTGTGTCTGCGCGTGTGTGTGAGTGTGTGTGTGTGTGTGTGTGTGTGTGTGTGTTCGCGCAGGGCTCCAGAAATGTGCAGAGGAAGCCTGGCCGCCTGTCATGGCCGACACAGAGCCCATCTGCCTCAAACCTGTGGCGCCCTCACACACACACACACACACACACACGCACACACACACACACAGACACACTCACTCACACAGACACACACTCCGCCTTCTCCAAACGCCCGACATCCCCCCCACACACACACACACACACCCCTCCTTGAAAATGAAACACAGATAGACACAGACCTTATGACGGCTACACATGTCGCCAGCTTTGCATACCTTCAAATGGACTTTTACTTTGAAACGCACACACACACACACACACACACACGCGTGTGTCCCATATGTGATGCCACATTGAATCCCCCCCGCTCGTCCTCCTCCGCCGCCTTCGTCTCATTGGATGACGCCGAGCGGCGAGTCTCACCTCCGCGCCCCGTTGTATCTGATCCGGAGTCAGTCGACGGAAGTTTTTTTTCTCCTCCGCCCCGGAGACTCCCGTGTTGATTAAGCCGCCGCCGTCGCCGTGGCGACAAATGAGGAGCCGCGAGCCGAGGGGCCTCTAATTGGGGAACAAAGGTGTGTTGTTGTGGCTGCGTGTGTGTGTGTGTGTGTGTGTGTGTGCGTGCGTGTGTGTGTGTGTGGAGGGCGTCCAATTTCTTCTCCTTCTCCGAGCCGTCCACCTTTTTAGCTCCCGCTTCACTCGGTAATTAACACCTGCCTCCTCAGTATGGCAGAGTGACGGTGCGGCGCCAAAAAAGCCTCGAGCGCTTGTGTGTGTGTGTGTGTGTCTGTCTGTGTGTGTGTGTGTCTGTCTGTGTGCGTGTGTGTGTGTGTGTCTGTGTGCGTGCGACGGTGAAGAAGTGAAACAGGGAGAGAGAGAGATTGACAGTCGTATCATTAGCTGTTCTGATTGCTAACGTGCGCGCCCGTGTAAATATGTAAAGACGGGAGTCGGCGGTGTCATTAGTGGCAGTGCCTCTTTACACACTCACACAGGCACACACACACACACACACACACACACACACACACAACGTGTCGGCCTGCAGAGAGGACGCACGGCTCAGCATGCTGGATGCTGTGACAGGTACGGCATCCATGCTAACTTCTGTTAGCACGCGCGACAACTCCCGAACTGCAGGCGTGTGTGTGTCTGTGTGTGTCTGTGTGTGTCGGTGTGTGTGTGTGTGTGTGTGAGTGTGTGTGCGTGCAGTTTTTGCATGCGTGCACGACTTTGTGGATAATTGGGGTGCGTGCGTGGGACACGTGACGGCTAAAAAAGTGTTTTCTGCACGTGTTGGTGCGTAGCAGCATCTGTTTTGTTGGACCGGAGTCTGTGTGTGTGTGTTCACTTTTTAAAAAGCCCCGAGGAGGGTGAGGGTGGTGGTGGTGGGTGGGGGTTCAGCTTTTGCAAGGGTGTGTGGATGTGTCATCCGCTCGTGAAGAATCACAACCCTCTTAAATACGACCACAATAAACAACACAACAAATCGTGAGGAGATGTTTCATTATTTGTGTTGTCGCTTTTCTCTTTTAAGTTGTTCTGCAAGTGGGAAATATTCACCAAAATACACAATATGGCAAAAAAAAACTGCAGTAAATCAGAGGTGATCCTGCGTGTGTGTGTGTGTGTGTGTGTGTGTGTGTGTGTGTGTGTGTGTGTGTGTGTGTCCCTGCTGCAGGACAAGGGCTTATGACTTGACTGTGTGTATTAATAGCCTGAGCTGAGGTTATGCAGGCCCTGGGGCGCCTGGGGAATAAATAAATAAAAAATAAAAAATGTCCTCCTACACAATCGAGCGCGGCGCTGTAATTCGGCCCCGGGCTCACCTACTACCCACAGCCACCTAATGCATGCTGGGTATTCACATGTGAGACGCCGCCGGGCGGCCGCTGTCGGCTCGCGCGCGTCACGGCGCGTGACGGGCCGACGCCGACGGGAAGCGCGGCGACCGGGGCGTGTTCGGAAAAAGCCTTCGCCGGGGTCGGGTGAAGAGCGGGCCGCACCTGTGAAATAATCCCAACAGGGAAAAAAAAAAAAAGAAAGGTTCCGTCTCCATTTTTCTTCTTCTTCTTCTTCTTTTTGGTTTTTGTTTTCGTTCGGACCGCTCCGAAACTTCTCCCGCGCCGACTCCTAATGATGCGCCTTCCACCGACTCGCCGGGCGAAGAAGTCACGTTTCGGGTCGGCGTCGGCTCTCAAATCGCCCGGAGTTACCGCCGGATTTACTGCGTCTTTTTTTTTTTTTTTTTTGGCCAGGAGCCGCTAAAAAAAAAAAAAAAAAAAAAGCAAAATGAGGAAAAAAAAAAAAAATCTGACTTTCAGGGGGTTTGGAGAGAGGCCAACTTCATCAGAAATGAACAAAAAAAATAAATAAATAAATAAAAGACGCACATTGTGGTGAACTGCACACTTGCATAAAAAGGCCTGTGCAAATATTGAAAGTATCCCTGAGCCAAATCTCCCTCAGACACAGTTATACATACAGTATATTTGCATTCCCCTGTTACTCGTCGGCTTGGCAGCGGAGTCGCCCCCCCCCCCACCCCCCACCCCCACCGCTCTGCCCTCCCCCCCCCTGCAAACACCCGGATGTTTGAAGGTGGTGGAAGAAGAAGAGGGAGGGGAGAAGCGTGTGGCGGACATGTTGGCGGTCACGCTCCGCTGTCGCCTTTCTTTTTTTGACCGGATATCACCCCCCTCGCCACCGCCACCCCCCTCCCTCCCTCCCTCCCCCCTCCTGGCGAGTTTCTCCCATCTGTTCCCGCCGCCGCCGACAACCCCCCCCATCATGTTTCCGACGTGTAAAAGAAATGTTGAGTTTGTCGTGAGTCGTTCTTCCTCCTCCCCCCCGAGCTGCCGGCACCTCGTCATCATCTCGCGTTTTTACCTGCGCGGGTCCAAAATGCATACGCTAACGTCAGCCGGAGCTAGGCTAGCAGTTTCCCTCCGCTTCCATTCTCTACGCTAAGCTACGTTAACCCCTGCAGCGTTCCGAGCTAATCTGTGTCGTTTTTTTTTTTTTAATTTAGATTTTTAAAAATTATTTTAGTTTCATTTTCAGGGAAGTGAAAGCTTGTGACATCACTGGGGGGGGGCGGAGTTTTTTTTTATTTTTAAATTTTTTTTCTATCTGCTGAAGACATCTCGCTGAAAAGAGCGTCTTTGTATTAACTTTTTAAATTCCAATTACAAAGGAGCTTTAAGATCCCTCGGCGGAGTTTGACTTAGAGTCTGTGTTTGATCTACCGTCCTCCGCCGGGACCTCCTCGTCTTCCTCCTCTCCTCCTGCCTCTTCACCTTCCTCCCTCCTCCCTCCCTTTGTTCGCCTCCTTCCCCTCTCCACCCGCCCCCCCCCTTCCTTTTCGCTGGCCTTCTTTTGTCCTCTTGCCCTCCATCTCTTTATTACTCATCCTCTCTTTTCCATCTTCCTTTCTGCTTCCCTTCTTTGCCTCCTCCTCTTATTTTCCCATTCCCCCCCACCTCCTCCTCATCTTAATCTTCCTCTCCTCCTCCTCCTCCTCCTCCTCCTCCCAGCTTTCATCTTTATCCCTTCTTTTTCCCCTTCTGCCTTTTTTTCCTTTATTTCCTCTTCTCTCCCTTCCTCGGTGCCTGCTATTCAGCTCTTTTTATTTCTTCTCTTTTCTTCTTTTCTTTCTTCCTTTCTTCCTCTCCTCCTCCTCCTCCTCCTCCTCCTCCTCTTGTCCTCCCTCTCCAGGACTGAGCTTCTTCCTTCCTCCCGCGATCCGCGGTTTCATCCTCACCTTCGACACACAAGTGGTATTAAGGGACAGGAATAAGGTGTCTGTGTGTGTGTGTCTCTGTCTCTGTGTGTGTGTGTGTGTGTGTGTGTGTCTGTGTGTGCATGTGTGTGTGTGTGTGTGTGCGCGCGCAGTCCTCCAGTGGCTGCTTAACGTTCCCTTTGTGGCTGCAATAACAGCAGGCGACAGCTTACACCTTGCTGAATACCTCCGCTAACAGTGTGTCGACACCTCCGCTGTGTGTGTGTGTGTGCGTGCGTGCGCTCACACACACACACACACACACACACACACAGAGCAAATCCGAGGCTACCTCACTACCTATTCGACTTAATAAAGGAGTGTCTCGGTAACCATTACCCCCACAGCCATGCAGAACAAATTACGTTTAATGGGGTTTCTTTGCCCCCGCAGTCGTTTTCACCGTTCGCTTCAAAATTTCAATTTAGTGCTTAACGCTAAGGTTTCCTTCCACGTATTATGGAGCAATATTACACCAATTACGCCGTCTGCGAACATTAAATTAAATGCATTAGCACAATATTGGAGAGAAAAGAAGGCGCCCGTTTGAAACCGGTCCCGTTCCGAAGCGGCGCGGGGCAAATGATCCGGGGCGGAGAGGCCTCGACGCCGCGAGGCAATTACGTTTGTTGTCTTACACTTTTTTTTTTCTATCAAATATGTGTGTGTGTGTGTGTGTGTGTGTGTGTCGGAGGCTCCGGCGGACGCGGCGCGAGATTGGAGTTCACGGTGCGGGGGGCGGCGCGGCGGGGTGCGCGACGGCGCCGGAGAGGAGTCGTGTACTGTTGCCGTGGATACGCGTCGCACCTCTAACCCGTCCCGTAATCCTCCACATATTCCCTCGGCGGCGTTAGTGTCCAGCGACGGGAGGAACCGGAGAGTGTGTGTGTGTGTGTGTGTGTGTGTGTGTGTGTGTGTGTGTGTGTGTGTGTGTGTGTGTGTGTGAACAGATGGCTGGACGGCGACCAAGCTCGGTCACGTGACGGGCGGCGCGCCACGGAACTTCCTGCTCGCGCGTCTGAACAGATTGGGGCGAGGATCGTTCCGCGGGGAAAAACTGCGAACAGCGCTCGTCTTAAAGGGACGTTACAAAAAAAAAAAAAAAAATTCACCTGCGCCGCTTGGCGGGCGGACGTAGACGTAGAACACGTAGAAGCTGTGATAGAACAGCAGCTTGACGGCGGAGGTGGGAGCTAAGCTGCGCGGCTCTACGCTGGAAGTAAATATCACGTTGAGCTCTTTAACTTTCACTTCAAACAGAGGCTGCAGCCCCCAGCGTGTGTGTGTGTGTGTGTGTGTGTGTGTGTGTGTGTGTGTGTGTGTGTGTGTGTGGTAATCCATCCACACATGACTCCCCTCCATAATGTCTTCACCCACCCACATTTAACGTAATGTCTCCGTATGTTTGTTTTTTTTTTTTTGCTTCACCCGTCTCCATCTTTTTTTTTCTCTCTTTCAGCTTCTCCTCTCCTGCGTCCGGCCTCCGTTTGTTGTTTTTTATTTATTTTTATTTATTTATTTATTTATTTATTTTTATTTTTATTTTCCCGAGCGGAGCCGAGCATGAAAGTGACTTCCTCCATCATCTCTGCACCACCCGACCCCCTCCAGCGCTCGCTCGCTCTCTCTTCTCCGCTCCATCCCTTCCATCGCCCCGTGATGGGCTCGGGGGGTCACGACTCACTTCCTCCTGGATGCTCGCCGCTACGCCGTCTTAAGATGGTGAGGACGCACACACACACACACACACACACACACACACTTGTGTAACTTACGGGGCTGTTTTCGAAAAGGCGGGAGGTGAAAGTTAAGTGATGAAGTCAGGAATCGCTAATCGATCGATCGATGCCGGGGATTGATTGCTCGCCGTTCCTCCTCCTCCTCCTCCTCCTCCTCCTCCTCCTCCTCCTCCTCCTCCTCCTCTCCACTAACTCCTCCCCCGGCGTGTCGAATGTTGCTCCCCCGGTTGAACCTGCGTATCTCCTCCCCCCCCCCCGTGTGTTTTTAACCCCCGCCGACCGGATTAGGGTCGGCTCCCGCCCTCCGAGCGGCTCCGCCCGCGGAGAAACGCGTGTACAAGTCGAACTGCGCCGCGCGACAAAGGCGCGCCGGATTTATTTAACTCCAAAATGTGGCGGCGCCCGGCGGGGTGGAGCGGGGAGCTTAAACCTCTCGAGCGCCCGGCGTCTCCCCGGAAAATGTGTGAAATGCGGCGGGGACCACCAGGTGCCGCCTCTCGGCCCCCGAGCGCGGCCCCGCCGAGGCGCCCGCTCCCCTCCAGTAACCCGGAGGGCTGAGACTCCACTCGCGGCAGCCGCGCCAAGAAGACATTTCAAGTGCGCACTTCAAAGGGGCCTCGGATTATGTTCGCGCGGTCTATCCTGAGGGGATCCTTTGAAGGGAAACTTACTGCAGAGCCACTGGTGGCCACTCTGAGTGTGTGTGTGTGTGTGTGTGTGTGTGTGTTTGTTTGTTTGTTTGTCTAAACCCATTTCACTCACTGCCTCTTGCCACCATGCTGTGGCTTTGGGAGTGGGGAGGAGTTTTCTCTTGCAAAAAGTTTTTTTTTTTTTTTTTTAATTTTCCCGTGAAAACTGAATTTAAAGAGTTTTGTACTAAAAAGTCCAGAAGCCTCTTTGGGAATTTAAAGTTTCCACCCCTCCAAAAAAAAAATCAAAAAAAAAATCATAGTTTTATCACAAACAGCTCCAGTGTTGTTGTTCATATTGTGCAGGGTGGTCGTGGTGATGAAAAGAAGCGCACCCGTGTGTCTGCAAATCCGATAATAAAACAAAACAGCTTGTCGTGAGCGTTTCAGATTATTATTCTGATATCGATTCAAAGTTGGAGACATGGTTCCCGTGGCGACCACCACCACCACACACACACACACACACACACACACACACACATGTCACTGCGCTGAGGCGAAGGTGGCGGCTGATTAGCGTGATGACAAATTGCGAAGCGTCCAGGGGGGAGGCGGCCGAACATCTGTAATGGCACCTGCACCTGTACCTGTGTGTGTGTGTGTGTGTGTGTGTGTGTGTGTGTGTGTGTGTGTGTGTGTGTGTGTGTGTGTGTGTGTGTGTGTGTGTGTGTGTGTGCGTGGCGGAGTGGGGGGGGCTAAAACAGCCAATTATCATAACTAAAATGGCGCCGCGACTGACGCACAGGTGAAAAGGTCGCACACCTGTCTTGTTTGGTGGGGTGGGGTGGGGGGGGCATGGGGGCGGGGCCTGTATTAATTATTGTCCAATCATCGATCCCACTCGCTGTGAGCTCAGCAGCTGCAGAGCGAGGCGGGATTTTAACCCCCGCCTTCCGCTTAATCCACATCATCCCGGGGGGGGGTCTACCTTTTTTTAACGGTGATGGGGGAGGGATTAGCTCCGGCAGCCTCGGCCGAGGACGGCGGGCGTTTTTTTTTTTTTTTTTTTTTTTTCCGGCGACTTTCAGCGCGTGCCGATTGGTCGGTTCGCTCGCCGATCCCGAATCCCACAGAGCTCCGGAATATCGCGGGATTAACGACCGGTGACGGAGCTGCAGCGGCGGCAAACGGAAAAGGGGGGAGGGGGGGCCGCGTAGCCGCTGACCTGAGAGGGGAAAGTGCGGGTGGGGTTGTGGGTGGGGGTGAGGTGGTGGTGGTGGGGGGGGTGGGGCCCAGCGGGGGTCCGGCTCCCGCCCCAGATGAGGACTGACACCGGGGTTCAGGGGTTAATTTGTGTAACAGGCGAATTTGCATACAAATGAAAAATGACAGGATTTTTCTGTTCTCCGCAACTTTCAATGTCATCCGCCATCAAGTCGGCCATATCTACCCCCACCCGCAACCCCCACCCAACCCCACCCACCCCCACCCCGCACGCCGTTTGAAGAATATTCATTACTGGTGAAGCCGGGGCACCTTGTTTGCTATTAATCTCCACCGCAGGTCAATGACTTAATTTGCTCAACTTTATCGGCGGTGCCACTCACTTTTTCTTCTTTCTTCCGCCGCCGCCTCTAAAGTGTTCTCGCCGCCGTCTCTTCACACGGAGCGGCTCGCCGTTTTCAAAGCACAACAAAGGCGCCGCCGCCGCTTTCCTCGCCGACTTTTTGAAGACGCCAGCGAACGACTTGAGAGGAAAATAGGCGCCGGCCCTCTCGATTGCTCCACGCCCAGCAACTTCTGGAGAGATTTCCTCTCAAATCCACCCCACCCCCACCTCCTCCACCCTCTCCCCTGATTGGATTGATTGTTTTTCTAATCCGGGGGAAATTACTCGCCAAAAAAAAAAGAGAGGAGGAGGAGGAGGGAGCGTGGAAAAGCTGCACGGAGGTGAATGTTGCACCTTTTCACGTGCCGACGGGTGTGAACCCCCCCCCCCCCCGCCGCGACGCCACGACCTTCGGCGTGCCGGGTTTTCCCGACGTTTTCCGTCCATTTCCTGAACAAAGTTGGAAAATCGCCGCCGCTTTCTTCTTCTTTTTTTGGGTCCGTTCGCCTCCTGCCGGCGTTTTTCCAACTCGCAAATCCGAAAAAATTTCCAGCTTCATTAAGTAGCTTCGCCTCCGCCTACACCACCCACAACCCCACCCGACCCCCCCCCCCCAGGAGAGGAAAGTTGAAGGGGAGGCAGAGAAGAAGAGAGAAAGTATAAAGCATTAAAAAAAAAAAAATGTCTTGTGAACCATTGTTTGGATCTTTATGCACCTCCCCCCCAACACCTCGCTGCCCCCCCCCTTTGTGTTTCTTGATCCCCCGCAGGAGAAGGGGGGGGGGGCATATTGATCTGCGCTGAAAGGAGGCGGCCCCCCTTTCATCACGCTTCCTCCTCACCTTAGACGCCTTTGAGGCGGCTCCTCCAGGAGGCGCGCACCTCTCCGCCCGGGCCGGAGATTAGGGCGGCGATAACCCAGCGCTCCTAATAGGTAGCGGAGGGGGGGGGCTGTCTAATTAGCGCTGATCAAAGCGCGGGACTTCACCCCCCCACACACAAAACAAACCTGCGCTCCAACGTGCGGAGGAGGTGAAGTTTCTAAACTTCCTGGACACGTCCTCTTTTTTTTTTTTTTTTTCCTTTTGAAGATGAGGATGAGGAGGATGATGATGATGATGCACAGGGATGCTCCGACCTGTCCATCATCAGATCAATCGCTGACCGCGATGATGTCATAACGCCGCCGCCGCCCTCGGGGGAGGGGGTCGTGCAGGAAGGAGAAAAAGTGGTCGGCGCTCCAGACGTCACAAGCCTGTTTTTCCTCGCTCGGCCGTCTGAGGGCGGGAGCCGGCGAGGACGCCCCCCCCCGTCGGAATTACGGAGGCCAACTTCATCCCGTTTACTGTCGGGGGTGGGGGGGGGGGGGGGCAGCAGAACTTTGATGCAAATGTACAAATCGTCCACAAACTGTGAACGTGTTTGAAATTTGATCACATTTCATACTTTTCACCCCCCCCCCCCTCCAGATACGGAGCCCGGAGTTCCCGTCTAATGAATTCCCGATAAAGGAAAGTTGATATTTCCATATTTTTGAGAAACTTTTTGTGTTTTGTTGACACATTTCCAGGCCGCGGAGATACATACATACATATATATATGTGTGTGTGTCCTAATCTTAATGGGGGAGTGAATTTGCGGTCGGTTTTGCATAAATTTCCCAAAAAATATCGGATGGGAACTTTTTGGGGGCCCGGCAGCTCGGGGAACGTTCCGACTGATTCCATAAGATCCCGTCTACCTGTGATCCCTGACGTTTTCCCTCCGGCGTTAAAACCATATGCTCCGGACATATGTTCCTCCTCGCCGCCGTTGTCTTCCCGCCGCGCCGCGAGTTTGGAATTTCAAGCGTTCGGCGCCGTTTTTCCGGGAAATTAGACGAAGACTAGAATTAGGATCGTATCGGGGGGGTTGGATGAGGAATTTCACACCCCGCGAGGCAAAACGGCATCCGGGAAAGTCATATGACTGCAGTCTGTGTGCGTCTGTTTATTCATCTCCTCGCTCGTGTGTGTGTGTGTGTGTGTGTGTGTGTGTGTGTGTGTGTGTGTGTGATGGAGGATTATAACCCATTGCCTCCGTGCATTAAGCTTCCCCTCATCCAGTGCCAGAGGCCTGACCCAAATATGGCTGAAAGACAACATGTGACCTGCTTAGCGCTTCACCCCCGTCCCTGCTCGCTCCGGGGCTGTGGTGGTCCGGTGTGTGTGTGTGTGTGTGTGTGTGTGTGTGTGTAGGGAAGGTGGAGGGGGGGGGTGGGGGGGTCTATTAGTGGGAGAAAGCACAGATGCCGGCAGATGGCGAGCATATTGTCCAGAGCCGACCCGAGCGCGGAATAATTACCGGAAAGTTCAGCGCTCTCAGGTCCGCGGCCCCCGACTCCACCTTCGCCTCTCCCAAATGTCGGAACAGCGCCGAGACCCGTCCAAATTACCGGGAAGGAAAACAATTCCGTGTCTGCCCCCCCCGCCACACACACACACACACACACACACACACACACACACACACACTTCCTGTTTTTTCCCCCACTTGTTAAAAAACAATAAGATTCCCAGCTTTTGTTTTGTGTTTTTTTTTTTTTTGATGAAGCTGAGATTGCGCCGCGCAGCGATGAGCTCGTCGGTGCACGCTCACGTTAAACGCCCCCCCCCCAACCCCCTCGCCCTCGCTGCCCCCCCCCTCGCCGTCGCCCCCCCCCCTAACGACCTTATGCATCTTATGAAAAGTCAGGATGAGTTTGGCGCTGCAGGAGCATCAATAAACACACAATATGCAACAATATGTAGTTGTGTGTCGCTGCTGAAACCGAGCTGTTTATGAAACTGCCCCCCCCCCACCCCCCCCCACACACACACACACACACACACACACACACACACACACACACACACACACACACACACACACACACACACACACACACACACACAGATGCAAATGTGTCTCGTGGCTATGAAAAAGCTGTCTGTACTCATTTGTAGTCTCCGGCCTGAGGAGAGATCACATCGCGTGATGTGTGTGTGTGTGTGTGTGTGTGTGTGTGTGTGTGTGTGTGTGTGTGTGTAACCGCCCGGCTCAGGTACATGGGGGGGCAGTCTCGCTCGCCGTCCCCCCTCAAACTTCCCCCGCCCACCAGGAGACGGGGGGAACGTATTTAAACTCAAGCGTTGAACCCCGTGAGCTCGCCAGCGGCGCGGTGCCCTCGGCGGTTGTTTGTGTCGCCGCGGGCGGCGGCAGCGGCGGCGAAACTGACGTCCACATAAACAAGCTCGCCGCGCTTATCAGAGCAGGCGGGTTAAAGAGCTGAAGCAATAAGAGACAACGGATGAATATACATGAAGACGTGGCGGCCTCACGCCGCCGATGATTCATCAGACGCAAAAAAAAAAAAGGGGCTGCGGCCATTAATAAAAGAACAGAGTCAAAGCACCTTGGGGACCCCCACCCACCCACCACACCCACCTCCACCTCCCCCACCCCACCCACACCCTACACCACCCCCCCAATCTGCCCGACTTATCATTAAAGCCAGTAAAAAGAAAAAAAAAGTGACGGCTCCATCTGAATGAAATGTCATTGTTGGAATTTCCAAGATGTGAATAATTTCAGATTGGGGGGGCGGGATTAGCATCACTGAAGGCGGTGAGAGTGGGATGACCTCAGGAGTTTACAGAGGAGACGTCCTCCCTTCTTCCTCTCCTCCTCCTCCTCCTCCTCCTCTTCTTCTTCTTCTTCTTCTTCTTCTTCTTCTTCTTCTTCTTCTTCTTCGTGACCTCCAAACTGGGACGCCCGTCCTCGCGCTCCCCTCCGTTTCCTAATGGGACGACATCCGACGTTTTCCTGAAGCTGTTGCACGCCGTCGGGATGAGGAGCGAGGAGGAGGAGGAGGAGGAGGAGGAGGGAGGAGGTGGGGTGGGGTGGGGGGGGTGACAGATGTAGAGGTTCGGAGGTCAGACCAATAAACAAACAACGCATCGATTTCCTGCCGCCGTTCCCGGGGAAACCCCCCCCCCCCACGCCGCCGCCGCCGCTCCTCTCCACTTATGTTAAAGACAGTCCTCACCGGAGGAGGGGGGGGGCTGCTCCTGCTGCTCCTGCTGCTCCCCCTCCTCCTCCTCCTCCTCCTCCTCCTCCCTGGTTAGCATCCCTCCCACATCTCTCGGGGACGGTGCATCTGAGGTGAACCGCCACCAGACGTCGGTAATCGTTTTAGCGGAGGAAGTCCGGCGTTACCCAGCGTGCACTGCAGGAGTTTTTTTTTGGCACGCGTGGAATCGGAGGCAGGTGGACGGACGGCGTTTTTTTTTTTTCCTCCCTCTTTAGTTCCACGCGGATGCAGATCGGCCCTCCCTCCTCTGATTCAGGTAAAGAATGGCGACGGGCCCCCATTGTGCGGCGGTGATTTCTCGCCGCAGCTTCAGGGCCCGGCCATCAAAACACAATGACGGCGCCATGTAAGGTACCGGGATTAAGCGGCGGCCGGTATTGATCCGGCGTTTTCTTCCTTGAGGCCGCTGGATACCTGCGGGGGCGTCGGTTCCTTTGTGGTCCGCCTCGCGTTATCGCCGGCCGCGACTCTTTCGCCGAAAGTGCAGCGGCCGCCGTCACGCCTCTGTCGAGGAGGCGCGTGTTGTTTTTTGTTTTGTGTTTTTTTTTTTTTTGCTGGCGTGCGCCGCAACGTAATGCTCCTTTAAAGCCGATTTGTTGCTTTCATGTTCCCGCTTCTGAGCTGGGAATATCTCACAGCGAAAACTTCCAGATTCCAGATCCCCCATTCCCGTCCCCGTCTCCCGCCACGGGTTTTTGGCGAAACCCCTCCCCCAGCGCCACAACATCCGCCGCGTTCCTTTCTCCATTTGTTTGCCTGTTTACGTTTTACGTGTTTGCTTATTTATCCGTCTCTTTATTTTTTAATGAGTTGAAAATCCACCAGAGAATCCGGGGCGATGAAACTTTAAAACGCGTACAGTAGCGAGCGCGCGCGTGCGTGCGTGTGTGTGTGTGTGTGTGTGTGTGTGTGTGTGTGTGTGTGTGTGTGTGTGTGTGTGTGTGTGTGTGTGTGTTTACATTGAAGCCGGCCACAATCTCAGAAGATGCCTGAATGTAGGTTAGAGCTGCGGAGTGAATATGCAAATGTCCCTTATCTGCCGGGACTCACAAAACAACCACCGTCCTGATTGATTCAATAAACTGCTTTTATCTTTCAAAGTGTTAATTAGGAGAGATGGGCCCCCGCTTTGAGCCGCAAACTTTTCTGTCCCTCCACGTCGCCGCCTTCTTCTTCTTCTTCTTCTTCTTCTTCTTCTTTTTTTATTTTCGCAGCGGATCGTTGTGGGACGCCGCTCGCGATCGGTCGCACCTCGTGTTTGTCTGACGTCTTTTCGGTTTCGTCTCGCGCGCCGGGAAGGATCCTGCCAGACCGAACCCGGGGCTGCGATATCGAGCGTTCGGTCGACTTCCCGTATTCGCCGCGGCGTTTCTTTTTAGGGAGGGGGGGGGGGGTCGTGACGCAGGTGCAGCGCCTGGCAGAAGCTGGTGGGGTGGGGGGGGATTCCCCCTCCAGTCAAGGGAACCACGACATGCGATACTGGAGCTGCCAAGGCCCCCGCAACCAAAATAAAAAAAGAGAAGAAGAAGAAGGACACGACTGAACGCTTCCTCCCTCTCATCCGTGTGCGTCTCACGGCATCTCGGAGTTTTGATCTCATCCAGTCGGACACTTTGAGGGAATATCCCCCCCCTCGCCGTCCCAGAGCGACGTGAATATTTTAACTCTGGATTTATCTTTGATGTCTTATTTGTGTGATTATGTCTCGCTGCCTGGAAAAAAAACCCAAAAAAAAAACACACACCGACTGTCAAACACTCGTGGCACTTTCCTCGCGCACGGTTGGGACTGTTTTTTAATTTTAAAAAAATAATAATAATTTTTTTTTTTTTTTCATGGTGGGGGGGGGATCAAAGCAAACTCCCTCACGCTTGGCACGACGAGGAAAGTTTTCCGTCGCTTCCTGTCGAGTCCGCCTCCAGTTTTTTGTCGTCGGACGCGGGCGGCCATCTTAACCTGAGCAATTAAAGCTGAGAAAACTTAAAAAAAACAACAACACAAAAAAAAACGCAGAGGCTGCAGAAAGGCGGCGACGGGGGCGAGCGCCGCCGCCTCTAATTATTGACTGGCCTGCGGCTCGGCGGCGGGAAACCCTTCATTACTCTTCCCGCCGCGGTCATTTCGTATTTCGCCTGATATTCATCATGCGTTGTTGTTGTAACCTTTAATTCATCTGCTGTTTGCACTTTTGTCTGCTGAAGTCAGGACGACGCAAACACCACAGCTGTAAATTGGCAGCGCCGCTCGGTTGCTTGATTACTTTTTCTGAACTTCTGTAGTTTTGAGTTCACTTTTCCTCCCTCCTTTCCTTCCTCCCTTCCTCCCTACCTTCCCTCCTTCCCTCCTTCCCTGCCCGTCTTGTCGTCGGTGATTTATTTTTCTTTTCATTTCCTTCCCTGTTGCTTCAGGTGCAACGTCTTCCTCTCCCTCCCTCCCTCCTTTCTTCCCTTCTTCGTCATCGTCCGTTTTACGGCGTCGCCGCCGCCTCCCGTCTCTCGCGTTAAACCCCCACCCGCCCGGCTCCGCACGGAGCTCAAAACAAACGCCGAGGATTATTTCCTTTCATATGTGACCCGGGACCGCGCGTCCGCCCGTCCGCACAGCACCTTCATCCAGTCCCGAGTCACTCCAAGCTGTGTAAACACGGCCCGGGCAGAATACTGATGTCCCGACCCGACATCAAAGCGGGCCGGCCCGGTTCCTGCAGGTCGTCTCAGAGGCCGGAGCCGCGGGGATGAGCTTTTGTCAGCGCTTTCCCTCTCGCCCCGAGCCAGACCATCTCTCTCTTACTTAACAAAAGGCGAGTGGGTAGCCCCCCCCCTTAGCGAGTTCTGGACCGGTTTGGACCAGAACACGGAGCGGTCCCTGCTGGTGACCCGCTGCACGGCAGGTCGTCCCTTCAGATCGAACGAGTCTTTTCACGCAAACTGCACGGTCTGACTTTTTCGTGATCGTACAGTAAGTACAGTGTGTGTGTGTGTGTGTGTGTGTGTGTGTGTGGGTCGAACAGAACCCGGTTCTGTGCAGGTGTGAAACCGGTGCGATTGCGTCATCTCGTCGTCGTGCAAGGCGTGTGGACGCGCCGCTGTGTCCCGCCTTATTTCTTCTTCTACCTTTTTTATTCCGTCTGCAAACTGCCCCCCCCCCCCCACACACACACACACACACACACACTCACACACAGGTTGACACCCCCCCCGACACTTTGCCCGCCCCCTGCAGAGATCAATAAGTTCGCCCCGAAAAACACATGAATGTGAAAGAGAATAACACAAGAGCAGGAAGTCCAGTTTTATCGCTCGATAAATAAATAAATAAAAAATAAAATAAAATAAAATAAATAAATAAAAATAATAAAAAAAATTAAAAAAAGGAGGGGGAGTTGATTTCAAGAGTAAACTTTTAGCTTTGAAGAAAAAAAAAAAAAAAACTCTTTCTCCGTTTGTGAATATTCCTCCTCAGAACTTCATATTCCCAGGAAGTACAATAACAACACACACACACACACACACACACACTAATCACGCACACGGCAACAAACTTTTGGATGATAATGATGCAATCCCCGTTTCACCCCCCCACCCTCCTCTCTCGAGTGCGCGGGGAAAAGAAGAAGAAGAAGAAGAAGAAGAGGTGTGTGTCTCCGTATGAAAATCCAATGCAAATAAGCTTTGGCCCCCGTGGTACTTGAACTGTTTTTTCTTTGATAACCCAATTATTGTGTGGAGAGCTGTGTCAATTGCTGCGGCGATCTCTTCTTGAACAAATCACTCCTCTAACCTCGAGCACTTTCGATTTGATTCTGCCATTTTTTGACAGTTCAAAGTAATCAGAGGAGGCCTCGGCCGAGGGCCCGGATTGATTTTGTGTTCTCGCTTATCATGCTAATTCCCTGAAAATCAGCCTTTTTCATCCCCCCACCTCCTGCCTGATTACCACTCTTGGAAAAAGGCCCCCTGAACTGCCCCCCCACCACCACCACCACCACCCCTCCCTCGCTCCCGAGCGCCGCTGTCATACAACCCCCACAATCCTCTGTTCCCGTCCCCTCGCCGCAGCGCCGGTCGAGTCAGACGTTTTTATTTCTCGTGTCAGTTTGCTATCAATGAAGACGACTCCCCCCCCCTCACCACCACCTCCTCCTCCTCCTCCTCCTCCTCCCCAAGAGTTTCTCCTTTTTTGGTTTTAATCATCTCCCCGGTTTAGGAGCCACGTTTTAATATGAAGAATCTCTTCCTATCGGTTTAATCCCTGCATGGGAAAGAAAAAAAAAAAAAAAAAAAATCTCCGACGATTCCACGTCTTTTATCCCGGCGCTCGGTGGGAGTCGCAGTTTCGGTTCACAGGCTCGGACCTTTTTTTTTTTTTTTTTTCCGGGACGAGCTCTCGGGTTCCGCCCCGTGTCTCCGGCCGATCCCGTCTGTCCCACAACTGAGCCCAAATCCGGGATGGGAAAGGGGCGAACGCGGTCCGAACCGAACCGAACCGGGAACGCCTGCATCTCCGACCCACGAGTCAACGACATGTTGTCCCCCCCCAGCACATCTCTATGATCATGATTACACCCCCTGCCCCCCCCCTCCCCCCACCCGCCTGCTGAGGCATGATGGGATGTTTTGTATCGGGCACAATGCTTTTAATTATTTCTCTGAAGGGAGCTTGTTTGTTATGATAATAAACTCCTCCCAGCTTGATGCCTCCGCAGTCACATGACACCTGAATCTTTTTTTATTATTATTATTATTATTATTATTATTATTATTATTATTATTATTATTATTATTATTAATATTATTGTTGTTGACTTCCACCTCGGCCGTCTTCTCTTCCTCCTGCGCGAGTTTTAAGGAATAAATAATAGCTTGTGTGTGGAACTTATCTCAGATTAAATAATTAAAAATGCAGATTTAGGTGGGAATAATGAATCCCGGGAGAGGGGGGGCGTTCGGAATGGTTTTGTGTTTAATTAAAGTTTACAGACGGGACGCCGCGTCCTGTTTGGAGAAAAAATATTTGCGCGGCGCGTTTCGGCTCCCTTTGTAAACATTTAACAGTCTTAATCAACTCATTAATCAAGCAAATTGCAATCATAACGTCCAATTGTTTTCTGATGGATAAATAAATGATAAACAGTCGTCGTTTTTTTTTTTTTGTTGTTGTTTTTTTTTCTCTAATTGAAGCAGCGCGGTCGCCGGGACCTTTTGTTTCCGTCTGGATCCGATTCGTAGACGTACGACGGAAGCGGAGATAAGAAAAGCGACTTCTTCGCCGCAGAAGCTTCTCGTTTTCCCGTCCCACAGCAGACCGGTGCTGCTGCTGGTTGGATAGGGGAGGGGCCGGGCCGAACCGGGCCGAACCGAACCGGGATGGGCCGAGCCGAGCGAAGGGTCCGGTCGGTTCGGTTCTGGAAAAGCCGCGCGCTGCATTTTAAAGACGCGGCCGTTCGGCGAGCTCGCGGGGGACTCTGTGCGTTTGAGACGATCCATCCAAATGAGTTTCGTTTGAATGTCGGGCTTCCAGCTGTGAACCAGGACCCCCCCTCCCCACACACACACACACACACACACACACACACACACACACACACACACACACACACACGTCCAGCAGTTGTTCCATTATTCACCGTCTGAGGAGCAGCTCCAGGATCTGTCTGCGCATGACGTGAATGAACGATCACGTTTTCGATGCGATCGATATTGGTGAACGTATTGATACGTTTTTTTTTATCAGTGGGGGGGGGGGGGGTTGACTCACCTCTGACAGAAGAAGAAGAAGAAGAAGAAGAAGAAACAGCTCCGGGCGCCGATCCGCCTCCTTCACACTGCGTTTAACAGGAATCGTCACTTCTTTTTTTTTTCGAAAACGCCGAGCGCCGCTGACCCAGAACAAACCACATTACGCTTACGTAACACACACACACACACACACACACACTCTATTTCTAGTGCTGACGTTTTCCACCAATTAAACGCCATCATTTCCTGTTTGGTGCAGATTGCCGCTCGGTCGCCTGATGGACACCTTTTATTATCGCCGCCGTTTTCCTTTTGGGCCGGGGGGGTTTGAGGGGGGGTCTGGAGTGCCTCACTTCTCATATTTATCAAATCTGGCGGGGTGGGGGGGTTCTGCCGGGTGAAGTACACCTTCCACATATTTTAACCGGACGCGGCGAGTCCCAATTATTTGCCCGCTTCTCACTCGTGTTCCTGGAGAGCGCCACTCAAGTGATTGGCTGCTGAAATGCACACCGACGTCCATTTCTCATCTCGCCGCGCCGTTCCCGCCAACAGTCATTTTCCCAAACTGATTTTTTTTCCCTGGGCTCGCCCTCGAGTGCTCCGCGCCGCGCCGGGGGGGGGCTCCTCGTCGGGACGCGGGCGGCGGCGGCGGCGGCGGCGGAGGAAGTGATTTTTCTAATCTCGCACCTTCGCCGCCCTCCTGATGAGCGGCGGCGCCGCCGACCTGGATCCACCTCCAGAAAGTGGCAGAAAATTGAGCTGTTGTCCGCCCGCCGCCAGGAAATAAACCTCCAGCTGAGCAGCCGGTGTGCGGCGCGTTTTAAATTCAGAACCTTTCGGGCCGATCCGAGGTTAACTCGACCCGGCGTAACGTTCGCGGCTTGATTGACAGTCACTTAGGGGGCGTGCCATTTAACCGCGGCGACCTTCCCCCGGCCTGTCACCGCCCCCGGTGAAAAGGTCACCCCCGTTGCACTAATGAGTCACTTGATTATCGATCGCGTTTTACTGTAAACAAGCGGCGGCGAGGAGGAGGAGGAGGAGGAAGGAGGGAGGAGCCACGTGCAGGATTAGAGCAGAATGCTCCTTTAAACGGCGTCCGAGGAATAACTCGCCGTTCTGCTTCTTTTCAGGAACTTCTGTCCCGGAGTGCAAACGGCGGTCACACGGCCCCCCCACTTCCTGTGCCCCCTCCTCCTCCTCCTCCTCCTCGCCATGTCACACAAGGTAAGACGGGAATTAGCAGAATAAGCAGATATTATCTTACAGCTCCATAATGGGAACACATAACTAAATACCTCGAGGAAATTGCATAAACAAAAAAGGTAATTGATTCCAGGCGAGCTGCAGGTGGACACTTAATTACAGGAAATTTATTAAGCAACGTCCATTAATCACGCTGACACGCCGTTATTAAAGGGACGCCGCCGAACCGACCGGGCCCAGAACCGAGCGGCGTTTAAATGAGATAAATAGGAAGCGGCCGCGCGGCGAGGAGGAGGAGGAGGAGGAATCAGATATTTACCGCGTTTTACAGTACAAATACGCGAAAGTACTGCGCGTCAGACGTTACTACGACGACCGCGGGAAGCCGGACCTCCTCCTCGCCGCCGCCGCCGCCGCTCGCTCCCCTCTCTTTCCGAGAAGCGGCCTCCTGAAGGATCGGGGAAATTGGCCTCATTCCCCCGGGCGGCCGCGCGCGCACTCGGCGGCGAGTGGCAATTAAAGCGCTGATGAACGCCGGGCCGCTCTCGAACACAGCTCGGCGGGGGTGTGACGGAGCGGCGGGAGGAGGAGGAGGAGGAGGAGGGGGGAGATAATTCAGAAATCTCCTGACCTTGTGCTTATTATCTGCGGTTAATGACTGCTGCCGCTCGTCCTGGTGAAGCGGCGGCGGCTCCACCTGTTCCACGTTTGGTTTTTAAACCGTCTTTTGTGTGTGTGTGTGTGTGTGTGTGTGTGTGTTGGGGGGGTCCCGTCCCGTCCGTCCGTCCCGTCCCGTCCCGTCCCGTCCTCGGGGGCGCTGACCTAATTTGTTTACGCTTTCGTTGCTGCTGTCTCTCGGTCATGTGACACCTCATTAGCTCACAAAGTCGCTCTCGGGTTGTGTTAAAGGACTATACCCGCCGTTTCCTGCTTTTCCTACATTACCCAGAATGCAGTCTGCCCTGGACCGGCAGCTGGCGTTATCGGTCGTTATTGACAGATAATAGGATGTGATTGATTGGTTGCGGCGGGCAGTTCGCCTCCTCGTTACAGAGGCGGAGTCACGGACGGCGTATTTTTTTTTTTTTTTTAAAGATGCTAATGCTAATTAGTTAGCATCTCTCCGTGCATGTTACTTCTGACGGCTTGCTTTGCAAAAAAAAATTTTTTAAAAGTCACATGATGTCATTTTTATTTAAACGAGCCAGAAGTAGGGCAGAGGTCAGAGGTCACGGCAGACAGGAAGTGGCTGTTCCCTGCTCTCCGGTTTGTTGTCGTGTCTCTTGCCGTCACCCGTTCGGCGAAATCCGCAGCTGTAATCACACGTTCGGAGGTTTCGGAGCCGCCGCGGGTCAGCGGGTTCTCGGCGCCGCGGCGCAGGGAAATGAGCGTGGAAAGTTTGAATTCAGGTACGGGCAGATTAGGGTTACAGGCATTTTCCATGACAGCAGCAATCTAATCCTCCTCTTCTTCTGGGGAAGATGTTTTTATAAACCCCTCTGGGTTTTTGTTGCCTCAACTGCACTCTGTTTGTATCGGCCCTTTTCTTTTTTTCTTCTTCTTTTTTTTTTTTTTTTTGTTTCTGCGAGTGTGTGTGTGTGTGTGTGTGTGTGTGTGTGCAATAAGCCGAGAAGCCGAGAAAAAAAAAAAAAAAAGAGGGGGAGAGATGACAAAAGACAGAAGAACCGATGTGTTTGATCAAGTTTGCGGCTCGGGTCCGAACCCAATCCAGCGCCCCTGTCGTGACCCGTCTGAACCGTCCCGGGACAGGTTTGCCCCCCCACCCCACGTGTCACCAGGTCCGTTAAGCGCCGTCCTCGACTTGACGCCGCTTACCTGCGGGCTCCCGAGTCCTTTTTTTTTTTTTTTTTTTTTAAGGAATGCTCCGGCTTTCCGGGCTCCAGAGCGGGAACAACATTTGTTGTGAATTAAGTCTCCTGGGTGGGGGGTGGGTGGGTGGGGGGGTTGAAAGAGAAAAAGCACCTATGGCTGCAGCCTGAAGAGCGAGGGGGGGGTGGGGGGGACGGTAGGTAGATTGAAGCGTCCTGCCTCTGCCGACCGCAGCGCCGCAGTCAGATACCGAGGTTTATTGGATCCAGGCTCCGCGGATTTGGGGGGAACGAGGCACGGCTCGCCCGCCCAGTCAAACCACAACAGAAGGCATGAAAACAAACTTCTCAGAATAGCAGTCCTCGCCGTAGTTTGGCCGCCGGTTCAAAGATTTTGCGGGGGGATGTTTGATCTCGGTTCAATAATCAGCCGAAAAAAAGAAGAAGAAGAAGAAGAAAAAAAAAGAGCCGCGGGCCCCCGGGGCCGCTCGGCGCTCGGGTGGCTCCAAACGGCGGCGAGGGGAAACTGCTGGAGCTTTTTTTCACCTCCGGCGGTGGACGTTTGTTTCTCTTACCTGCGGGTCCCAGATTTTTTTAAGCTGTTTGTCCGTGCAGTCGTTATAAATTACGCAGATTTTCTTTTCTGTCAAGCTAATGGCGAAAACGAAGACGGAAACCGAAAAGACGCCTCGAGTTTAAATTTTTTAAAAAAACAAGTTAGTACCCGTCGAGGTGCGTCGAGCGCGGCGAGTAAACCACCTCCCGTTGCAGAAGTTTGCACGCGGCAGCTTTAAATACCCATAAACGGCGCGGCGTGACATCGGCGGGAATCGCCGCCGCCGCAGCTGCAAGATATTTGAGAACGCGGCGAGTCGATAATAGAATAAAAACAAACAGCCGAGGCCGCGGCGAGTACGGGAGGAGCGATGATGTACATTATGAGAACATGAATGCGTAATAAGCGCCCGCAATTAGCCCGGCCCAGCCATTGGCAGATTGTAATTAATGTGTGCCGCCTGTACGCCGAATCAGTCGCAGTCTAATTTGGGTGTGGGACGGTTTGGGTGGGGGGTGGGTGGAGGGTGGGGGGGTAGATCAGATCCTGGGATAATTGCGGGTGACTCCGGTCGCGCTCCGTCGGCGGGGCGGGACGCGGCGCGGGTCTCCAGAGAACGTTAAGAAACTGTAAATCCACACCCCTCCTCCTCCTCCTCCTCCTCCTCCTCGCAGCGAGCTCTGCAGGGCACATGTTCAAATGATGAAGAGGAGGAGGAGGAAGAGGAGGAGGAGGGGAGGGGGGAGAGAGAGAGAGAGAGAGAGAGAGAAAAAAAGTGTTTTACATTCACAGATGATCCTAATTTGGTGCGGTCGGGAGTGTAATCCAGATCAAACACAGCCATGTAAATGAGTCAGGCTTTTCATAATTAGGTGCCTCTGAAGAGGGGCGGCCAGCTCGGACCACATCAGTAGGTGTGGCGTCCCGGGCCGCTCGTCCACTGCCGGGCAATTTTCACCCCCACCACCCCATCCCATCGGAGGGGGTGGGGGGGGGAGGAGGGGGTGAGTTTAGGGAGAAAAACACACTCCCAGCGGCGCACGGCAACAAAATAGGTCACTCTGCGCCGATTTGGCTTGTCTGTTTCCACTAAGCTAACGGACCCGGCCTGGCGTTTGGTAAACAGGGAGGGACTGGCCCGCTGCCAGCACACACACACACACACACACACACACACACACACACACACACACACACACACACACACACAGATGAGGCCCGTTCTCCCCCAGCGAGGCCCCTGTTGATTGAGGATTACCGCGCTGAAATATTACGCGGATTGTGTCGGCGTCGTGTTTACGTTTCCCGGTGAAACGGGGCAGAGCGAGCCAATCGGAAAGGAAGGAGCCGAGGGGGGAGGGGGGAGGGGGGGTCACCACACACGACCAACGAAATCCTCGCCTCCGACACGTCGGGAAAGTATCCGTAACTCGGCAACCAGGCGAAAGACGGAGCGGATCGATGAAACGGGAAGTAAAGCGCAGGCCGGAAAAGTAGTGCGTGAAACGGAACGCCTCCTTTAAAAAAAAAAAAAAAAAAAAAAAAAAAGAATGAAAGCCAAAAAATTTAAATATAATAAATAAATAAAAAATAAATAAATAATAAAAACAAAAAATAAATAAGCCAGTGATTAAATAATCAAATGAATAATAAATTGAAATAAATCTGAATCCCCACACGGATGTGTGTGTGAGATAAAAACGAATTAAAAATGAACGTGTGTGTGAAAGAAACAAACAAATGAATTAATAAAATCACCTATTTATTTTTTAAAAATCATTTCTTCTTCTTTGGTGCTTTGTTTGTTTTTGATTTAAAAACCTCAGTGAAGAAGAAAAAATAAAAAATAAAAGTCGAAGGTGGAGCGTGAAACGTACTGAACAGATGAAGCGTGGTTTTGATTCTGATGTACGACGCACGCCGCCCGTCTGTCTGCACTTCCTGATAAGAATCACTCTGGTGGGGGGGGCGAGGGGGCGGGGTCAAGCTCGGCGCTCGATGCCAGGACTCGCCGAGTCACGTTCGGCACGTTTCTTTTTTTTTTTTTTTTTGCTGTAAGTCCGGCGAGGGGCCGGCGAGGCCGCCTGCACAGGAGGTAACCGCAACATGGCGGCACTGCGAGGTCTCCCGGGGGAGTGTGTGTGTGTGTGTGTGTGTGTGTGGTGGGGGGGGTGGCGAGGGGGGGAGGGGGGTTGGGACGACCACATGGCACGCCGGTTCTGCCAGGGTGGCCCCGGCGACACCCGGCGGGGCGCCGTGCTGGGCGGCGCGCGGGGATTAGCTCGCGGTGCCACCTATCTGATTCGAGCGGAGCCAATGGGATTGTTGCTGCCCCCCCCCCTCGCATTTTCCCCCCCCCCCCCACGCCGCTCCGTGTTTCTGGCAGCAGGGGAAACACGTTGGCGAGCAATGAGCAGGTTGCATTATGGGAAGTGTAGGAGCTGAGACGTCGTGATGTGCGGTTGCGTTTTTTTTTTCCCCTGCGTCCGTCGGGGGGCGAGGGAAGGTGGTGTCGTTTCTAACTCCACCTGTCACCTCTTCTTCTTCTGCTCTTAATTAGCAGAAGTTGCGCGGCGGCGTCCTGACGTGCACTTCCTGTTGACGGTAATGAGACAGGCCTGAGGATCTCCCCTGTGCCGTATAATGATGTGTCGCTGCCGCGGGACGCCGCGGACGCACGCCATCGTGTCTTCGCGGGTAATTAGCCCGACGCGCTCACGCCAAAATCTCAGGTAGCGTCCGGTTCGGGTCGGGCGACCGGGACGGGGAGCGGGCGCGCGGCGTCCCGTCACGATCGCCGCGCTCTGAAAACGAGCCGTCGCTCACGCAAATGAGACTGCGGCGAAGGCGCTCGAGCTCTGCGCCGCCGCCGCCGTCGCCGTCTCTGCGTGAGCCGCCTTTATTAATTAAAAACGGACACGCCTGCTGTGCGCGCAAGAGGGAAATATTATTATTTAATTTTTTAAAAATTCTATTTTTAGCCACGTTAGCCTCGTTAGCACATTAGCCTCGTTAGCCGTGTTTAAGGGGAAACCAGGTTCAAACGGTTATATTCAGAAAATCATTTATAATCCAGCACAGTTGGGGGGGGGCGTCCATGGTTATGAGCCACCCTCTCCTCGCCAACCCCCCCACCCCCCCACCCCCACCTCGCCCTACCTTCCCTCCCGCCCGGAGTGACCCGGGGCCGGCGCAGAAGGGACGGGGCTGCCAAGCTCGGCACATGGCTCTGGGTCTGGGGACGACAGAAGTCGAGGTCCCTGCAGGGCCCTTCACTGCCCCCCCCCATCACCCCACCACCACCACCACCACTCCACACGCACCTCAGGCCGGATGGATGGATGGATGGATGGAGGGGGGTGGGGGCACTTTCTCCACCTCTTCTGCTCCTCCTCCCCCCCGCGGGCTACGTCCTGCACATGTGATACGACAGACAGCCTCATGCCGCATTACCCATACACCTCTCTGTCCACGCCTGCGTCGCTTACAGCCATGCCCCCACCCCCCCCCTCCACCCACCACCCCCACCCAAACCCCCACCCACACCGCCCCCTGATGTAGCATCAAAACTGGGACATGACAGCCACAGGAGAGGACGGAGAGGGCGGTCGTTTCAAACGTGCTTCCTTTTTTTTTTTTTTTAAACGTTGATCGCTCGCCGCCGCCGATCAATACGCCTGATTTGCAAATTCTCTTATTTGATTGGCCGATGGGGTCGGGGGGAGTAAGTGCAGAGGGAGGGATTGCGATTGGCTGTTCACGCAAGGAGCCGCTCCTCCACAGGTGTTTTCACTCTGATTTTTATTTTTCATATATATCGGGATTAAAGTGGAGGTAAACTGCCCGTTAAATAATCCCAGACTCGCTGCGAGCGTTCCCGGCGTTAAGGAGTCTTTAAAGAGTCGCCTCCCCTCCACCTCCACCTCCACCTCCACCTCCCTGGGGGACTTTAAAGTGGCATCAACTGCCGCTTTTACGAGCCCCTCTCTCCGAGCGCGTTAAGATCCAATATCCCCGTCGCTGAGTGTACATAAAGGTTCGCCGCGAGAGAGCGGAGAGCGGAGGTGAAACTTGGGTGGAGGAGGAGTAGGAGGAGAGGAGGAGGAGGAGGAGTTTTGTTTTTTTTTGTTGTTGTTCATTAGCTCGCTCATAATCTGCCGATGTGGCAATAAAAAAAAAAAAAGAAGAAGCGGAGAAGAGAGGAGGAGAAGAAGAAGAACGGCGGCGGCGGTGAGGCTTTCCCTGACACGCCATTAAACCGTGATGCATGGCCGCCGCTCGCGGTGCTCCATCTAACTTTTTTTTTTCCTCCAGTTGAAAGGTCAACGGTGGAGACGTGACAGCGCGCCGCGCGTTTCCTTAATCCCCCGCGCACTTAATATCCGGCGGCGGCGGCGGCGGTTTTGATGCGGCGAGGAGTTTGTATACAAAAGCCGCGGCCGGCGGGGGGGCGCCCACCCTCCCCCCTCCCCCCTCCCCTGCGGCCATTTTAATTGACATAACCTGTTTATCTGTAATAGTCCTCCAGCTCCTGTAACCTCACAATAAAACAAGCGCGGCTCATTTTTTCCCGTCTTTTATCTGCAAAAACACCAAGTTGTTATCGCGCGGGGCGTCGGACCCGTATCTTCCATCGCCCGCCCGCCTCCTAATGGCTTTTAAAGCAGTTACCTGCGCAGTCCTGACATTTATTACCGCCATTTTCCCCCGGGTAGCGACACGGCGCAGAGGTCCGCCGCTATCGGCCCGCCGACATCATTATGAATTATTGTTTGCGACCAAGGTGGAAAATTGTACTTTGTGGCTCCGTTTCCCCCCGCGATAAATCAACCAGTCACTTTTCACATCTCGGACTCTCAAAGCTGCTGAGCGCAGGACTTTTCGACCCCCCCCGCCTTCCTCGCCGCCGCCGCCCCCCCCCCTCCACTGTTTACCCATTTCCTTCTGCCTCCGTGTGAAAAAGCTTCCTGCAGGTTTGTTTGCCGCAGCAGCCGCTTTCCGCCATTTCTCAAACGCCCGTCTTTGCTCCGTCCAACCGTTATTAGCGGTGGGGCTGCGGACTTTTCAAAAGGTTTATCCCGCCGGCACGTTCCCGCTTCCCCGGGTGAAGGGGGGAGGGGGAGGGTGGGGTGGGGGTGGGGTGGGGGGTTAAGTGACAGGGAAATAAGTAGACGGAGGGGGGGGGCTGTGTTTGTCAGGCGCTATCAGATGGAACGTGGAGCCCGGACGCTCCGTGAGCGGCGGGGGGAATGAGAGGTGAGGCGGCACAACTCTATCCCGACTGCATCTCCTGTGGTAAAGTAATCCTCTGTGTGGCGGCGGCGAGATAAGCCCCACCCCCTACCCCCACCCTCCACCCGCTCCACCCGCTCCGCCGCCGAGGCCGTTCGCGAGCGCGAGAGTCGGTGAAGAAGTTAGCCGTCGCCGGGTAAACAGAAGGGCGATCATCGCTCACGGAGAAAGAGCCGGAGTCTCCGAACGGGACACTGATCTTCTGTCAGCGCCAGGGTCGCGCAGCCCGCGGAGAAATATGGACCGCGGAGGAAGAGGAGGAGGAGGAGGAGGAGGAGGAGGAGGAAGATGGATGGAGCACGGGGGGGGAAGAGAGAGAAAGGAAGATGAGGAGGTGACAAGAACGATGGCAAAGTGGACGGAAGAAGAAAACAGAGCGCGGAAGGAGGAAGATAAGAAGTGGAAATCAGGGAGATGTGGAAAAGAGGAGGGAAATGAATTCCGGGAAGATGGGATGAAGAATAAGGAGAAGGGAAGAGGAGAAAGCAAAGAAAAGAGAGGAGGAAAGTAAAGTGAGAGAACAAATTAGGGCCGGGAGAAGGAGGAAGCGGGAACGAAGATGGATGGTGCACACGGCGACGGGGTGTGTGTGTGTGTGTGTGTGTGTGTGTGTGTGTGTGTGTGTGTGTGTGTGTGTGTGTGTGTGGTGGGGGGGGGGCACGGGAGGAAAATTAATTTGAAGAAGAGGAAGAATAGAGGCGGGAAAGTTTTTTTTTTTGAGGGAGAGGAAGAAGAAACCGGATGAAGAGTTATGCAAAAAAAAAAAAACAAACGTCGAGAGAGAGAAATAAATGAGCAGAAGAAAAGGCCACGCGATGGATGGAGGAGGAGGAGGAGGAGGAGGAGGAGGAGCAAAGGATTGTGGGACGACGAGCAGACGTGCGGGGGGAGGTGAATGAGACATGGGGGGGGGTCTGCGTCTAGACTCACTACAAAGAGCGTAATTAACAATAACAAAAACCTGGCTCCCCCCCCTCACCTACTTCAAATGGACCGCCCCGGGTTACGAGCCGCCGTTACCTTGATGCGCGCTCGCCCCGCGGCGCCCGCGAGCTTACCTCCCCGCGCGGCGCCCGACCGCCGCGCCGCTCTCCGGCCCCGATTACCGCCATTAATATTAATCGCGCCTCGCCATCTTTTTTTTTTTTTTCTCCTCCGCTGATCAGAGTTAGCGCTGACTGCTTCCCAGCGTGGCGCCGCACCTTGCTGTAGGTGACTGTCAGATTAGATTATAGGCAGATTAAGGGCTCTCTCTCTCTTTTTTTTTCCCGCCGCCGCCGTACACGCTCGGATGAGCGGCGCGATGCACGCTGTAAAAAGTGTTCGGTTTGCCGAGCCACATCTGGAAGGAGAAACCCAATCGCAGCTGTTTAAGGGACTTCAAATATGGCTGCCGGTGTGTGTGTGTGTGTGGGGGGGTGGCAGAGAGCATCATGGGTAATGGGGGGGCGTTATGGTAAAGAGCGTTCACAGTGTGAGGTGATGGATGAGATGATGGCGGCCTGAAAGGTAAAAGTGGATCCAGCGTTAAAGGGGAGGCGGCGGAAGGGGGGGGGGTCATTTGTAAGGCGTGAGATGCTGAGTCAGCGTTCCCGAGGTGTCGGGCGGCCATTTTTTTTCCCCCTCACCCCCCCGCCCCAAACACCTCACATGTTGCAGCCGGAGCGCCTGAGATTTGTGGACCGACCCTCTTCCCCCCCCCCCGCAGCACGAATGAGCCGATCCGTCTCCTCGTCTCGTCACGCCGCGGATTTATGACACGCGTGTCGCACGCCTACAGCTGTGTTAATGGTGACGCATCATCGGGGGGGGGGGATTCCTGACCCGGGGGCGCTTCATCCACTCACTCCGGAGCCGGAGAGGACGTTCCGATCACGGATAACGGGAATCGATGGAGGGGAAAAGCCTCCGCCTTCGCCTCCGCCAGCTTCCTGCGACGCCGACGGACGCCGGTCTTCATCGGGGAAGGGGGGGTTTTGCACCTCGCCGATAAAAGCGGCGTCAGGTCGGGCGCCGCTCCGCTCGCCGCCGTACGCGGGCGCGGAGGACTTGAATTGATTGGGCGCAGTTTCAGTGGATTAGCATCTGGCGCCGGCGATAATCCCCCTTCTGTCCCGCATCGGCGGGACGTATTGATGAAGCGCGGCTACATTTACCCGCCGCGTTATCCCGTTACGGCGTTTACGGGCGAGGAGGCGCTCCTTACCTGAAGAGGGATCGTTGGCGAGGACGATTTGACCCCACCCCCCCCCTCCCCGGGGATGTGACCTTTTCAGCTGGATTACAGCGGCAGGTGGGAGACGGCAGATTGCGGCGACGAAACCAAACCGGCGGCGATGTGCGAATATTTAACGCCGCCGCCGTCTTTTTAACGCCGAGTCTGTCGCGAGGAGCGCGGGAAAGCGTGGAAGTGCGAAACACACGTGTGTGTGTGTGTGTGTGTGTGTGTGTCGATAAACCGCCACCTCAGGAATCTGACCGCCGCCGCCGCCGCCGCCGTGGAGGCCATTAGCCGCCGATGGCCGCCGCGTGTTTCCGATGGCGCTCCCGCCCAGCCCCCGTCCCGCCGGGTGCAGTTCAGGGGGCTGGGGCAGATGGGATACGGGGGAAGGGGGGTGGGGGGGGTGGGGGGGTGGCGCGCACGCCGCCTGCGCCCGCCCGTGCGTGCGGCGCCATCCAGAGACCCCCCTTTGCGTGGACTGCCCGTGCATCATTAGGACGCCAGGATAATGGCCAACAAGCGCGCGCGTCGCGACACCCCATTTCCCGCGCACCGAGCCCTCCAACCACGACAGATGTCGACGGCGGCGGGAAGCGGAAGGGCCCCCGGTAGTGGCGGCGGCGGCGGCGGCGGCGGCGGCGACACGAAAAAAAACCTGTGTGCGTTTGATTTTTGTTTTCCAACCAGATCGTTTTCAAATCCCCTCCCCTTTCGGAGTTAATCGCTGATTTACCGAACGTTTGGGATTACAGCGCGGCGAAGCATCATTACCCCCCCTGCTGCCGCCGCCGCCGCCGCCAACCCCCCCCCCTTCCAAAAATCCAAATGATGTATCTGTAGACAAAACATAAACAGATGTTCCAGTGGCTGTTAGGTGCCCTCACCGGGGAAGTGTCGGTGCCGTGTTGTTTTAAAAGGTGTTATTACGGCGGCGATAATGTCGTGGAGGGGGGGGGGGTTGGATTTAGAGTGCTGCCACGGCGACGGGGGAGGGAGCGGGGGCCGCGGACCGAGGCTAATGGAGGCGCGGGAACGACCTCCGGCTCCCGCCCCCGCCGTCCAGAAATCAGCTTTTAGAGGGGAAAACACAGGCGATACGTCCAGAGGCAATTTAATCCCCTTCCTCATTTGAATATGCATCCCCAAAAAAAAAAAAAAAAAACGGGAGGAGTGGGATTTTTTTTTTTTTTTTTTGGAAGTCCGACCAGATCGGCGGGAGGAAATTGTTGTACATTTCCTGACAAATCGAGTTAAGCGGACGTTAAGTAGGAGCTTTAAGAAAACAAATGGCCGTCTTTATCACAGGTGGACACTGATGGCTTAATGGGGGCCTGCGAGCCACGATCCTATCGCCCGCCCTAATGGCTCCACAGGATGCATTAAGGAGGGGGAGGGGGGGGGGGGGCAAACCTGTCAAGTGCCCCCCACCCCACCACCACCCCCACCTCCTCACCTCCCTCCATCTTTTTTTTTGTGTGCAGGGAAGCAGATGTTTGTGTGTAAACGCTGGACTGGCACCAGATGCCGGTACCAGTGCCAAACGCTCCCGGACCGTGTTGAGTCGGACCCGGAGAGCGCTGCCATACTTCCCCTCCTCCACCTCCTCCACCTCCTCCACCTCCCTCTTCTACTTCATCAGTTCGTTTACTCCTTCCGCCGCCCGAGCGCTCGGTCCGGCGGATTTTCCGTCTTTTTTTTCGGAGCGATTTTCGAGTCGCTCCGTTTTTTGTTTTTGTTTTTTTTTTTTAGAAAACGCCGCGTAACGTTTTTGAACAGGCGCTGGGAAACGAGCCCTCTCTCGTTGTCGGCATCTGTCGAATGATGCCGCCGCTCGTCAGGCGCCGATCATCTCGTCTAACGCCTCCCTGTGGCTTTCACTCAAAGAGGGAACTTTCTCTTTACTGCCCCCCCCGCGCCTCGCACCCAACACGCCCCCACCCGCCCCGCTTTGCTAAGGTACATCTTGTTTTATTAACATCAAACGCGCCCGTGGGAGACGGCGGTGATCAAATTCCCCTCTAATTAAAATGAACCTGGGTTTGCGAACGCTGCTTAATATGTGCCGAACGCCGCCGCCGCCGCCGCACAAAGCCCCGCTCCCTCCTTTTTGTCGGCGCGGATAATCGCGGCGCCCGCCGAGACGCCGACGTGGGCGGAATGCCGGCGGGGCCCCGCGGAAAAAAAAAAAAACCCGGCCGCCGTCCTCATCGGAGTCTGACGCGAGCTCGACCCCTCGTGATTGACGGAGCTGGAGGCGACGTCGACCCGGAACGCCGCGCGAACTTCGCGGTTCCACCCGCACGTGGAGAAAATGCAGAGGAGGGAACGCCATCCGCTCTCCGGGGGACGGCCGGGGGAAAAAAAACTCGCCCCCGTTTCGGGCTCCGGGTTCCGACAGGAAGGTGAGACTGGGGGGATAGAAATTCAATTTAGGCGTTTGTGCGGCGATCAATGGCGGCAATCCGACCTTGATCTCAGGTTATGAATACCTGAGCAGAGGATCCATGTCGGGCATACAGATGACACGCGCGCGACAACGGTTCAGCTCGCAGAGTTTCCTTTCGGCGTGACCTCTGACCCCTGCGGCCGTCACGGCCCGCAAACGCCGACCCCCCCCCCTCCCCCTCCCAGATTGGATAATCTCCGCTTGATGGTGTTTTCCTCCAGAATGGGCCCGTTTTTGGAGGAGAACTCGGGGGTTTTGTGTTTGTGAACATTTGCTAAATGTGCGGCTGCGAGCGGATTTCCCGCGGACTCCGGGTCCAGGCCCTTTTTTTTTTTTTCCCGTCCCACCCGGCTGTCGGACTCCGGAGCAGGTAGCTCGCACTCCATTAAACAAACGCCGCGGCCCCCCCTCACTTTTATTTGACATTTTATTTGGCCGTGACAAACGAGCAGCAGTTGGATTATAACATAATTTGTCTCCTCTTTATTACCGGCACAAAGGACACCATTCATTAATTATTCCGCCGTCGCCGCTCCACGCTAAACTGGAAAGGTCCCTCTCTGGACAGATGGCGGGGACAATGTTATTTATATCAATCAGTCCGAAATGTTTTCGGCGAGGATTACTATTCCTCGGACCGCTTTGATTTATGTGGCCGCGCCCCCGACCTCGCCGTCTCCCGCGGCGACGCTTTAATCGAACGGGAATTGGGAAAACAAACTCGCGCCGCATCTTTATTTATACACCCCACCCCACCCTCCCCCTAAACTAAAAGTTGTTGTTGTCTTTTCAGGAGGTGATGGGCGGAGCTTAACAGCGGCGAGCGGCCTGCCTCTCAGGTAAGGGGGCGGGGCTTAACCCCTTTCAAAATAAGAGTTGGAACATCTTTTATTCGGGCGAGGCTCTCGAAGTCACGCGGCCGCTGTTGTGATTTACCTGCACGCGAGACGGCGGCGAAGAAGGAGCGGGACGGAGGTGGGTGGGGTGGGGGCGGAGGGTGATGGAGTACAAACAGAGAACGTGCAGGTTCCTCCACCTTTCTTCTCCGCATGCTAACCGGTCCCAGAGCAACGCTCGCTAGCTGGGCGCCGGGGTTTTTCCGCGTGGTGCTTGCGCCGGGAAAGAAGAAGAAGAAGAAGAAGAAGAAGAAGAAAAAAATATTTTGTAATGAATACCATTTACGGAGTAATTAGTTTTATGCAAACGAGTGAAGATGAAAGCAGAAATCTCTATAAATTATGAATGGCGTTGTAAGTTATCAGGGGTGCTTATCATCGAGTTAGCGCACCTCCCCGTTAATTAAAAATGTTCACGCCGAGCCGGCAAGACGGCTCGCCGGGGCCGACTCGTCAGGTAGCGGGGGGGGACCCCGAGCCCCCGCTCGCTCCGTCACGTCTCCGGCGAGGCGAGGGGAGGGGGGAGGGGGGAGGGGGGGGCGAGCGGCGTCCTGACAGGTGTAAGGACGTCATTAAACACCGGCAGCTGCAGACGGCGAGCGCTAGGTAAAAACCACTCTGATCCCCCCACACACACACACACACACACACACACTCAATGGGCAAACGTGTGTGTGTGTGTGTGGTGGGGTGGGGGGGGGGGGGGTCCCTGGCTCGGCGCGAGGACGCCCGGGCGCTACAGCGCCGCTCATAAAAACTCAATTCATCAAGACGAGCGTAATTTGCTCCGAAACGGAGAAGCGGCACAAAGGGGGGGTGGGGGTGGGGGGGAGGGGGGTGGAGGGGGTGGGTGGGTGGGGGGGGTGAAGCTCGTCGGCTGAGACAGGTGGCTGGAGATCTCGCTCTGATACTGAGCGATATGAATAATAGATTCTGCTAAATGTACGCCAGGACCCGGGCTGTAAACACAGCTGCCTCCTTTCCCGTCCAAAAGAACAGCTTGGCTGGATGAGGAGCCCGAGCGCTCTGCCTCCACCTGAGGACTGGGGGGACTGGGGGTGGAGGAGGGTGGAGGAGGAGGAGAGGGGGGTGATTAACTAATCAAATGCAAGGGCTAAATAGGAGGCAAGGAGAGAGAGAGAGAGAGGAGAGAGGGTGGTGTAAGTCAGAAGGTTGGAGCAGCACAAAGGGTGTTGATTGGGATTTAATGCACTGACGATAAAGTTTTATTTGTACGTCACTCACACACACACACACACACACACACACACACGGCGAATGTCAGCGGACAACAGTAAATAATAAGATTTCTGAGCGGTTTGGGTGAACTCACCCTTTAATTTACAGTGAAATCCAAATGAAGGCATGAGATTAATCATCTCAGATTAAGGGGCGATGGGAGAATTTATTCCTGTTTCTCCTCTTTTGTGTTTTCCCGAGCCTGAGTAACGCCGCGGACGCTGTTTGACTTGGCGCGTCGCTCGCTCGCGGTTTTCGCCGTCCCCACGTAATCTCCCCGCTCCCGCGCACGTTTGACGACTCCCCAGATGAAGTTTAGGCGGCTTCGCCCAGCCGCTGGTAATTAATTCTTCAATTAAAATGTTGTTAAACATTTTTAATGAGGAATCGGCACCGGGGAATCGGATACAAAACTACGTTTAACCAGAGACGGGCCGACGACACCCGTGTTTCCGAAAAAGTCGGATTCGGGAAAAATCCTGCCGGTTGACCCACTTCTTCCCGAAATATAAATAAAAAATCAAATGGGAAGCGTCTCCCGGCGCCGAGGATGTGTCCTTCATCTCAGGTGACGCTTCATTTGGCTGCCGCCTCCTTTTTTCCCGGCGCTCCGTAATTAGGACACGAGACGCGGCGCGCAGCAACCTGCGCCGCGGTGAAAACGTGACGCCGCGGATCCGCTTAACCCCGATTCCGAACAAAGACGAGCGTCCGGGACGCGTGCCGAGACGTCGTCCTCTCGCCGCGTCCAGGAAGCGGCGTTCCGGGGAAGCCTCGCTTCATTACGGGGCGCCGCACCGCGCCGCTTCCTGGCATTGTTCTCTCAATTAGAGACTTGTAAATGTGCCGCTCGCTTAATCACCCGAAAAACCCCCGGCCCCCAGGACCCCCCCACGTTAATGCCCCCCCATTAAGAGGGGCCATCAAAACAAAAGGTCCGCCCCTGACGGCAATCATCCCTCACTCGTGTCACGCCGCCGCCAAACTTGTGTCTGTAAATGGGGCGGTGATGGATGAGGGCGCGGGCCCGTCCGCGTCACGCCCGCTTCGTTACCCGCTGATGGATGCGCCGGGCCCCGAGCCTTGACCCCGAGGGTGGGGTGGGGGGGGGGGTCGCCGTCAGAACCGGTCCCCGTCCCGAGCGGCGCCGAGGGGGGGGTGGGTGGGGTGGGAGGGGACCATCTTATCCAAACAAGCTCGTTAGCGCAATTAGCGCTCGCTTCCTGTCGACGGACCCCCCGGAGCGGCCCCAAAGTTTGACAGGGGGGGGAGGCAGCAGCGAGCGAATCAGGTGATAGCGATCGGCTTTCGTCCTGAACGCCCCCGATCTCCTCCGAGGTGGTTCGGCCCGTTTCTGTCAGTCATCCTGTCACGTATTACTCAGGGGCCGCTTCCACCTTGTCACGTACTCCGTGTAAAGTAGGTCCCAGGAAATGCGCTCCGTCTCTCCTCCGTGAGGTGCCGCCGCTCGTTCCCACGGCGACGCCTTGTTCCCGCCAAAAATCAGACGAAATTCATCTAATTTCTTCTTTTCTTCTTTCTCTGTCTGAAATGTGGCCGGTTTTCTCCGTGACCTCCGTGACCTTTGGATCCCAGGAACCTGCGCCCACCCCCACACACACACACACACACACAGGTGGTTTCACCCCCCCCCCACGACTCTCCAAACAAAGGAGAACGTGGAGAAAAGCCCCTCCGACGTCGGCGTTCTCCTTAATTATATACGGGAGCCATTATATTCCCAGGACGTCCCCGTGTATTTAAAGGAAGCGCGGCCTCTTCCGACGCTTCCCCTCTCAGGGATCTCATACTTAACAAGGAGATCTGCTCTTAAGGGAGCCTCCTCCGGCGTCCGCCAATCGCCTCCTATATTTGAAGAGCGGCTCGCGCGGAGGGAGAGGGAAAGGAGGCTGGAGGTGTTCGTTATCCGACCCGGAATATAATTACAGCCGAGTATTCCTGGATTTTAAAAAACCGAAAAGACGCCGCCGATCCGGGTCTGGCGACGTAATTACAGACGAGCGCGCGGTTGTATGGAAAACTGGCCTTCCCTTCCCACCTCGCGGCCGACAGAGAGAGAGAGAGAGAGTTGGAAGTTCGCGGGAATGCCGACGCCGGGATGGGGGGGGGGGGGCAGGAAGTGCCTCCACACCTCAGACTCCTAATTAGAGGAGTCGCTGAGCTCTCAGCCGCATTAGCGAGCGTTTCCAGTGACAGGTAATAAAGCAGATTGGTTAATTGCAAATGAATGCACACACCCCCCCCACCCACACACACACACACACACACACACACACACACACACCCTCGTTTCCATTAGGCATAAATAATTTGGCCACTTGGGTACGTGCCTCCCAAATTACTAATTCTTTTTGTGTCTCAAATTACCTATTCTTTCTGATGTTGCCTTAAGTTGATTAGCCGAGCTGCGCGCCTCACTAGCCATTGGCTTCTTCCAGGTTTTCCAGGTTTTTTTTTTTTTTTTTCCATTTTTCATAAGGTGAGGAAGTGTCGGGACGCTGCCGCCGATTTTTTTTTTTTTTTTTTTTTTTTATTTTGTTTTCCGCTTTTGTTTGTGCACGCTTTCATCGCCGGCATTAATTTATGCAGTTATTCCCCGACTTGTGCGTTTTTTGGGTGCGATTCCGCACACACACACACACACACACACACACACACACAGACACACACACACACACCTTGTTTAGTCTTTGCTCGGGGACGTAGGATGAATATTAAAGACGGTGGCAGCGGGCCACTGGCTTTGTTTTCATCTCACACATATAATCCAGAACGTATAAGATACAGTTCATCAAAGATTAAAAATTCCGGGGTCGGTCCTGGTGATCCCGGCGCGGGAAGTTTTTTTTTTTTTTTTCTCCTCCCGATCTCATTAGAAACGGCGATCCGGGGGAAACCCCGTGAACGTGCAGCACGACGGGTCACAACATGTAAATTCCCCGCGACAACGATCCATATTTAATGATCGGCAGCCCCACTTTCCGACGGAGTTCACAGGAATTTTCTTTTCTTTGCACGGGAAACGACTCGATCTTTAATGAGTTTCATTTCTCAAAACTTTTTTTTTTTTTTTTTTTACCCGCCGGCCCTTTCTGTGCAGATTTCATGTTGCGTTAGACGTATTTTTTTTTAATTTATTTATTTTTTTTATCACTTGATTTCACGACGCATAAATAGCTCGCAATAACCTGCAGGCATGTTCAACCGGGGCTGCGTGTTCGGCCGTCACTCACAGACGCTGCCGCTCGGATCGTATGGAATGTGGAGATATTTTGTTTTCTTATGATTTAAAAAAAAAAAAAAACTGTCACACAATAAACGATTACTGCGTTCAGCGAGACGGCGGCGGCGGGCGGGAAGGTCAGGACGGCCTGGAGGAAGCGTTCGCAGTTTTGATCGCCGGGCGCCGACGTCTCAAACAGCTCGTGGAGGTTAAATATGTCCCCGGTTGTTTTCCCCTGCATGGCAGGAAGGGACTGTAAAACAAGCGCACCTTGTATGTCTGACGCCGTCAGAGACGTGGAAGTTTTCCCTCGCGGCCGCCGTGCGGCGTTAAATTTAGGTTTTAATAACCGCGCGTCTGGATTCCTCCCGGTAATCCAGTCGTAATCTCAATCCGGGTGCTGACAAGTCGTCCGTCGGTGACTGGATGATTTCCTCGTTATTGCCCCCGGTGCAGTTTGGGAAACAACTGCAGCGGCGGCCAAATCTAGACATGTGACGCTGGTCTTTACCCCCCGTCAGATGGTCCCGCTCCGACATGAGAGCGGGGAAAGTGGGGCAGCAGCCGAGGCTCCCCGGTGGACACACACACACACACACACACACACACACACACACACACACACAGGGCCGCAGATGGTCGGCGCCCCATTCCAGGGTTCACCAGCGACAGGAAGAGAAAAAAAACACACACAACAACAACAACAAACATCGTTAATTTTTGCGATTTATTCACTCACTACTCTTTGATTGTAATCAAATAATCCCATAATTTAATCTCTGGAAAATGCTGTTTTGTTTTTATAAAAACAGGAAACGGACAGACGACGCAGATTAAAACCGAACCGGAGCAGATTAGATCAATCCGGACGTCTGTGCGTGTCCGCTCCCTCACGCCGGCGTTCCTGTGGGGGAAAAAGAAATAGGAATTTTTTTTTTTTTGCGGAGGACCCGCACGTGAACCCAAAAACATTAAAGTTTCAGTCCGGAGAGATCCAGAAACCCGGAGAAGGGCCCGGCCCCCCGCAACATGTCGCCATCAATCATTCATGGGGCAACCTGGGCACGGGACGTCCCATCAATGATTCATGGGAACATATTGCCTCCCATGAATCCGTTCTCTCCCTCTAATTTCAGAGATTATTTTCCCGCGTGTCCTCACCTTCCTGGGCGTTTTTTTTTTTTTTTTTTTAGCAGACGAAGGCCTGACGGGCAGATGGACGGACGTTTGGACGGACAGGAGGAGGAGGAGGAGGAGGAGGAGGAGGAGGAGGAGGAGGCGCGTTTGCCGGCTGGCGAGGCAGGAGAGACAGGGAGCATCTGCCGGTGGGTTTTGAGGAGCGGCGAATCGGAATTTTTGGTGAACTGCTCCTTTAAAAAAAAAAAAAAAAAAAAAAACAGGAAGTGAATTTTGAAAGTTGGAGCCGATCAATGACCCCCGTCAACCTCCAGCAGATGAAATTACAGTGGTTTTGCCCTCCTGGGGCAGTAAAACAGATTTAATACCCCCCCTCACACACACACACACACACACACACACACAAACAAACACACACACTTTTAAGGGTTTAAGGGCAGAGTGCAGTCACACTCGTCCGTACCCGCCCGCCGAGGCGAGCGCGTCTCCTCCCTGCTGGTTATCTGCGGCGAGCCTCGCAAACCCGAGGGTGGGGTGGTGTGTGTGTGTGTGTGTGTGTGTGTGTGTGTTTTGGGGGGGGGGGCTTACCAAACACAGCCATGGCCCATTTGACCACAGGGGAGGCCTGTCAATGGCCCAGATAGTTCTGGTAATTTCTCAGCGCTGCTGCGTTTTACATATTCAGAGAGGGAGTCGAATATGGTGTTTGTGTTTTGTGTGTGTGTGTGTGTGTGTGTGTGTTTGTTTGTGTGTGTGTGTGTGTGTGTGTGTGTGCGCGCCCCTTTGTTCTGGTGTGTATCGTCGGGGCAGGGGCCGCGTCCTCCTCCGCGTCGACGCCTTGAAGTGGAAAGGAGGCGCGAGGTGCGTTTGAAACGGCGGGTAAACAGGATTAGCGGGCGCTCGAAATGTGGCGTATATATATTTTTCGAGGGATGGGCGTCGGACGCGAGCGAGCGAGCGCGGCGGCGGCGCCGATGAAGCCCCACCCACCCGCGGCGTGCTGAAGAATGAACCTGATTTTCCTGAAACTTGTTTCCGCGTGTTTCTCCTGAATATACGCCGTTATTTTTATTTATTTATTTGTTTTTTTTGAAAGGAGTCGGCCCCCGCGCTCCGCTCCGCCCTCCCTCCACGCACAATACGAGCGGCGGATGGCGCTAATTTCGTAAAAACATCATCTCCTCGCCGCCGAGTTCAGGAAGTTGATTTATCGGCGGCGCGTGCGGAGTTAATTGCGGTGCGTGACACCAATCAGTCTTTGGGGAGATTTCTGAGGCGGGCGGGCAAACAAACAAACAAACAAACATATTCACATGGCCCGGATTTATTTATCAATGTTTTTAAATTGCGCTCTGCCTACGAGATTGCCCCCCCACCGGCGCCGCCGCCGACACCAACCCCCCCTCCCTTATTTTTTTCAATAAGATCCAATAAGTTGACAGAAACATCGGCGAGGCGTCGCTTTATGTCGCCGCTGTCGGCAAATCCGTCTTTGGGAAAATGGAAATGTATGTGTTAAGCGCGCTGAAGTGATGCCCCCCCACCACCACCACCTTCCCGCCCCCACCCCCACCCCCCCATCGCGTCCCGGAGAGTCGCTCCTCCGCAGAACGATGGCGGCGGCGGCGGCGGCGTTGGCGAGCATTCATCTTGATTATACAGACGGTGAGCGCTCTGATAATGATCTGCGGGAGACGCTCGTCAGAAGTTTGTCAAAAAACACTAAATGTCAAATCCCCGGCGGTGGTATCTGACTGTCTGCTGGTGTGACACGGGCTGTCACGCACACACACACACACACACACACACACACACACACACACACACACACACACACACACACACACACACACACACACACACACACACACACTCTCAGGCTCGGCCGATTAGACGTATGCCTCTTGTTTCCTCCTCGCTGTAATGCGCCGAGAGAGACGGAGTGGAGAGCACGCAGCTGCAGACCCACAACGCTCTGTGTGTGTGTGTGTGTGTGTGTGTGTGTGTGTGTGTGTGTGTGTGTGTGTGTGTGTGTGTAAAAGCATGTAACACAAAACAAACTGTGCGTTTGACGGCAACACAATGAGCTTGACATTTGAATGTCAAGAGGTGTCAGCTCCGGGAAGAAGAAGAAAAAAAAAAACCAAAAATGTTTGTCGTCGTCGCCGCGCTCACTCAGCGGTTTTCCCGCTTTATCTCCACGCAGGTCACGTGACGGCGGCCCGGCGTCTCCGTGGCGACCGAGCGGACTCCACCTGGCGATGAAGACGCGTGAAGGATGAGAGTAAGTGAACTTCTTCTTCTTCTTCTTCTTCTTCTTCTTCTTCTTCTTCTTCTTCTTCTTCTTCTGCGGCCGTCCCTCGTTTCCCTCAGCCCGGATTCCTTCACGTCTCGCGGCGGCGTTAATCTGGTTAATCTCCCGCCGACGGGAGCCGAGGAGGCGGCGGCCCGAACGGAACCGCTCAGGAGGCGGAGCCTGGCCCGTGATTTAAATGTTAATGACGTGGCCGCTCCTTCGGCGGACGTGGACTGGCAGGTACTAAACAGTAAACGGGTGGAATTGCTCTTTAAAATGCTAATTAGGCCTGGCTCAAATGTGTGTGTGTGTGTGTGTGTGTGTGTGTGAGCTCCTCACAGCCAGGGCAGCCGCTGTATATGCATGAGCGCCTGTGTGTGTGTGTGTGTGTGTGTGTGTGTGTGTGTGTGTGTGCGTGGCGTCCTCGCAGCCTGTAAATGAACTGCCGGCTTTCAAAACGAGCGCGCCGCGTGACCTTTGGAGGCGCCCGACACCGCCAGGCAGGATTTAGTTTGTTTATTAAGCAACTTTACGCCACGCCTGCTTTTTTTTATTTGTTTGTCTGTTTGTTTGTTTGTTTGTTTACTTGTTTCGTTTGTGCGTGACGAGCAATGACGGACGCGAATATCTGGAGCGACGTTCCGATCTGAACGTTTTTAGCAGATTTAGCGCGTTTCAAGTCGATGAACGCCGCCGCCACGTGGCCGGATCGCCCCGCCCACCCCACCCCACCCGCTCCGCCCGAAAGCCCCCACCCCCCCCCCCCCGGTTGCCGCGCCAACATCTCGAGTCGCCCCTCCCTCTGGCTGGCGTCCAGACTCCGTCTGGCATCTTCTGGGAGAACAAGAGGAGAAATGGAACAACTGGTTTTAATGAAACAATTACAAGACACTAATTATTATGTTAATGTTTTGCTACTATCATCAGCCACCGCTAACAGCCCGCCGCACCTAGAGGTTCACAGCCTGCCGCGTGTGTGTGTGTGTGTGTGTGTGTGTGTGTGTGTGTGTGTGTGTGTGTGTGTGTCCTCGGCGAGGTGCGAAGATGGAGGTTTGTGCGTCAGCGGTGTGTTGAAATGTAAAAAGGGCCACAAAGCGCCGGCTGTTGTCACTGAATGTCAGGTACATTAATTCCCATAATGCTCAGCACAAATAAATTAGCAGCGGGGGGTTGCCAGTGATTCAAAGCCATCAGTTTTAGGTGTGTGTGTGTGTGTGTGTGTGTGTGTGTGTGTGGGGGGGGGGGGGGGGGGGGCTCAGGAGACAGGCCTGGAGGCGAGAACACACACGAAGCGCAAAATACACACACACACGCACGCACGCATGCATCATGCAGACGCATGAACACACACACATGTAAACACATGCATCACACACACACACACACACACACACACACACAGCAGCAGTTGTACATGTGTTGTGCGTTAAAGGGTAATTCCGCCTTCTTCCGGCTCGGCGAAGCGGCAGGTAAAAAGCGGTCGGCGACGCCGTCGTGTAAATAAACACGGGGGGGGGGGGGGAGGCCGCGTGGTTGTGTAACCGCTGCGTGATGCACACACACACACACACACACACACACTGGATGATGTTGTGCGATTGTTGTCACGTTTAAACAGAACACGGTTTGTTTAGTTTGTCCCAGCTCTTTTCGGGCGAGCGATTTGTTGGCGCCGCCCTCGTCGGGGCTACCTGGCGGGGGGCCCAGCGGTGGAGGTGGAGGCGGGTGGAGGCGGGGGGGTGGGGGTGGAGGGGGGTTGGGGGGCGTCTTGGCACCGACTCTTTGATTGAAACCTGTTTAGCCGCGGCCGCTAATTTCATTACATGGTGTCAGCGCACACTGAGCGGCTCCCGAAGGGCCCGCTTTGAACTCTCGGGGCCCCGACAATGACACGGACCATACGGGGGGAAGGGGGGGGCAGGGGTGGAGGGCCCCCACCTTCCCCCGATAGCCCCCCCCCTCCCGATAGAGAAAAAAAGTTTTTCATAACGCTGAAGTCTGTCAGATATTTTGATGTGTCCCACACACGCTCCTCCTGGGCTTTTTTGCGCCTTTCAGCGGGGGAACAATTGACTTTCTTCACCATCACGCCGCCACGTCGCCCCCCCCCCCTTCCTCACCGCCCCCCCCCCTCGCCTCCGGGCAGAACCTTTCATGAGGAGCCACGGCTCGCCGCTGCAGCTGTTCCGCCGCGGTTCTTCCCATGGACGCCGCCGACGGGAACTCTTTGAGGACGGGGCTTCAGTTGTGTGGCCTTGCAGAAACTTTCTCTTTGTCGGGCCGCAGTTGGCCCGCGCTACGTCTTTTTTTTTTTTGTCTCTTCTTTTCCACGGCAACGACGACTCACCCCCACCCCCTCCACAGGCGGAAATCTCGCCGCCATTTTCCCGGCGACTTCCAGAACATGCACCGTGAAGGTAACTTTGCAGAGTTCGCGGCGGATCGAGCAGGGATGAATATTCATTAAAAAATTAGCGGCGAGCTCGCCGGCGTTGGGACGATAGCGGACGCTTCTTCCGTGGCGGCGGCGGGCCCGTAGCGGGAAGATGAAAGGCTTTCGCCGGCCGCCCCCCCCCACTTCCGCGGCCTTATACCGGCGCACAATGGCCGACCAGCCGCTCAATTAGCCCGCCGTCTTAGACCGACTGTTTGACGGGTCGAGCTAATTGTTAATCCCGCGCCGTAGCTGTTGCTCGGAGTAATTAATCATGTGACAAAGGGGGGGCTGTCTCGGCGAGGCGACCCCCCCCACCCCACCCCAGAAACAAGCGGCGGGAGCGTGAGGCATCAGTAAAGGTTGTCCGAAAACCGCGGCGACAAATATTTAATCTTAATTTGCGGCACCTTTTTGGGGGCGGCGGCGAGCGCGCGCCGCTTCCTCCTCCTCCTCCTTCATCATCATCATCATCTTCTTCTTCTTCTTCTCCCCCCCCGGATGTAAACAAGTGCGTGCGTGAGATCACCGTCGGTTTATGTAAATGAGCCGCCGCGTGAAACGGGGGGCCGCGGAGGTCAAGCACCATTCATCATGAGATGGAGTGTCATTTTCTCCCGCCGCTTGAAAGAGGAGCGCAGAAAAGGAGGTATTCTTTGAGGGGGGGGGCAGCTTCAGAGGAGGAGGTGGTGGAGGGTGGAGGTGGAGGGGGGGTGTCCGTGAATGGGAACACAAGGTGCCACTGTGTGAGCGTTTAAATGCGAGCGCGGCCGGTGATGTCATTCACCTCCGCGACCCCCCCCCCCCACCTCAAGTCACAAGACGAGCGGCGCTCCTGGGAAACGGGAAGCGCGCACAAAGGGCCGCCGTGTGTCTGGCGGTCCCGCGATGGTGACTCATTCCTCCGTGACCCCACACACACACACACACACACACACACACACACACACACACACACCCCTCGGTGTGTCCAAATGATGATTAATATCTGTTTTCTATCTCCGCGCTGAGCGGCGGCGGGAAAAACAAGAGCGAGTCTTTGTTTGAACGGGGGGGGAAAGAATTTGAGGCTCCGGGGGGGGGCTCATAAAGGCCAAATTGGATAATTTGAGGGGGGGGGGCAGGAGGTCATCATACCTCATCTGCATCTGGGATTGAAAAGATCGGAACGCCGGAGATCTGGAAGGAGATCGGAAAAACGAAAAAAAAGCGTCTTCACCGGAAACCTGCCGGAAGTCAGGCATCTGATTGGAGCAACAAAATTTAAAAAAAAAATTTAAAAATGGCGAGTTTGGGAAGGGGGGGGGGTGTTTCCTGCGGGCCCGTCCGCCGCCGCACAAAAACCTGCAGACAATAAGCAGGAGCAGCAGGAGTCCTTCCCTTATTTGACTCGCTCCACAGGTGGTCGCCAGCTGCTCGCGAACAGGTTACCGGGGCGAGCGAGGGTGTGTGTGTGTGTGTGTGTGTGTGTGTGTGTGTGTGTGTGTGTGTGTGTGTGTGTGTGTGTGTGTGTGTGTGTGTGTGTGGGGCATTTAAATCAGAACAATGGGCGACCGCTCAGGTCCCACAAACCAGGAGGTTGTTCCTCTTCTTCTTCTTCTTCTTTTTTAACTTGGCAGTGCCTGGAGGTAAGTCGCAGCTCCACGGCAGCAGACAGCGAGGCCTTTGTCTGTTGTGTGTGTGTGTGTGTGTGTGTGTGTGTGTGTGTGGAGGGGGGGCAGCAGAACCCCCCCCGTCCCGTCCCGTCCCGTCGTAGTTCACATGATTCAATGAGGGCCCTGTGTGTCCGTCTGAGGGGGCTGGAAAACTAGTTCGGCTTCTTTTTTTTTTCCCGTCCGGAACGCCGCTCTGATATCCCAGTCAATTGTCCCAATTGTCAGTAATGCGGCTTTGAAATTCCTCCACCAAGTGAAGGACTTCCTGAAATGTAAGAATTCCGACCGGACTGCGGGAATTGCGGCGCCATTAGATCTCTGGCAAAAAAAAAAAAAGAGGCGCAGTTTTATTTTATGCAAATCCAGGACGGCGTCGTCCAAAATTACGGGGAGAGGTTTTGTTGAATCGCTCGTGGAAACGGCCTCGGAAGACAAAACGTTTTTTTTTCCTGGCAGGCGGCGGGGAAAACGGCGGTTCGCTGGCAAGCGGGACGCCGTCGCTCCGGACTTCCGCTAATGTCCGATCTGCTCGTTTTTTTTTTTTACGACGCGTCGCCAAAAACGTGAATGAAACAAAAAAAAAAATGAATCAGAGCAAACAAAAAAAAAAAAGGCTGGACGGATGGAGCGGCGCCGCACCTGCGTTCGAGGCGTCACATGGTCCAGGTGTTTGACCGCACACCTGTAGGGGCGTGAAAATAAACGTAAAGGAGCTCCGGTTGTTCTGCAGCCTCACTCATTAGTTTTCACCCCCTCCTGTTTGAGTTCGCAGCTGACGTGCCGTCCCTCGGGGGGGGTCACCTTACACCCCCCCCTCCCCTCGCCAAACCCCACCACCCCCCCCCCCTCATGTAAACCCCGGCAGCTGATGTTTGTTGTGAGCGTTGTCAGACAGGATAAAGAGAGGTTACCTGGTGGCGTGACGCTCGGCGGATTTATCCGCGCTGATGTTTTGATGTCACCGCCGCCGCCGCCCCCAGGCGCGTTGCCGTCGTAACGAACCGAACCCCCCAATCAAATCTTTGAAGTAGTCATGTTACGCCTAAGTGCCGTCTACCTTAATGCTAAATAATTAGCGAGCGAGGGCGGCTCACTGGGATCGCTACCTCGGGGCTGAACTCGCTCTTCCCCGCTTTGATCATTACGTTAATTAAATGTGGCTCCCTTGACAGGTCGGACGAGGTGTGTGTGTGTGTGGGGGGGGGGGGGGGGGGCGGCGGCGGGGATGGGGGGGTGGGGGCTAAAAAACAGGTAGGTGTCGCGGGCACCTCGACGCCGACACGAGCACCTGGTGTGCGCGAGCGCTCCAGCTGTCAGCGCCGACGCCCCGAGAGTCGGACGCGCCGGGCGTTGGTGAACCGATGTCCCCGAAGCGGGCGAGGGGGGCAATCGTGGTCGTGGCGCCCCCCGCCCCCGCCCCCCCCCCCCCCTCCCGGCTTTGCGGCAGCTTTGGCCAGAGGAGGAAAGAAGTCATGTTGTCAGAACCTCAGTGTCAGCCCGGCGTCATCACCGGCGCCCGGGGGACAAATTAGGAGTGTGTTTCCAGAGATGTGTCAGAAGTGTTCTCGGTCCACATCACGGCGCCGGGATCGTGCGAACGGGGACCCGAACCAAAGTCAAACGCCGCGGGGGAGGGGTGGGGGGGTGGGGGGTGGGGGGGCGACTCACCTATGATTTATTTAAATCAAAATGGCAGGAAACGATGAATAATTTCACAGCCGCGCGTTCGAGACGAGACTTAATGTCATTACTCGCGCCGACGTCGGGGCGTAAACACGCACGGGAGGAAAGTGGGGGCGGGGTTAATGAGGGCAAAGGTCAAAGGTCACACAAACCGGGCTCCAGAGGCCTGGTACCGAGCTTTCACCGCTCCACTTTCTTTTATATTTCCCGCGCTCTTTCTTTTTCTCTGCTCGCTTCCGGATCGCCGCTCCCCGGCGAAAGTATCGGATGTGTTCGGCCCGGCGCGGGGAAAACTTCGGTCCAAATCCTCTCGGGCTGTCACCGGCTCAAGTCTGGACCGGCGTGAAAGGCTTTTCAAAGTAGAAAGCGAGACAAATGCCGAATGATGTCCGCGCGGAAAAATAACGGCGTCGACGTTCGTTGGTCGCGTTTCCAAAACGCGGCTTCTCCTCCACATCCTCGTCCAGCGCCGCGCCGCGCTCAGTAGCAATTAGCGTCTTCAATATGTCTAACCGTCCCACATACCTGTTTAATCAAACCCGCTTTCCGGGCACGCGTTCAAACTTCAAAGGCGGCGGCGGGAAAACACAAAAGCGAGTCGCCTCTGAAGCTCCTTTTTTGATCTCCATCATTAACGTTCTGGAATCGGGAGTTGACATAAGGCCCGTTTTTTTTTTTTTTTTTTTTTTTTTTTTTTTTTTGTTCGCCGCGCTCCTGGATCCGTTTCTGTGCAGTGGAAGTTGAAGATGTTTGGAAAATTGCTCCGATTATAGCGTTCATGTGCCATTTGATGCCGCTTCCAAGAACAAGGGGAGCCGCCGCCAAACCAGACTACACCAATAAGAGCTGGCGGAACTGGCCGTCCTTTCATAGACCACATGGTCTCTTTACCGCGCCGACACGTTTTATTATCATGGTAATCGACTTTTGTAATTTTTCGGGCGCGAGCGGCCCCCGCCCCGAGCGGAGCGATCCCGGAGCCCGTCGGGCGACGGACAAAACGGGAATTTTTTTTTAAACGGGACGCTGCTTCACCTTCCTCCTCCTCCTCCTCCTCCTCGCGCACCTCATTACGCCGCCGTCCCCGGTGCAACTACTTGCGAAAAAAAAAAAAACCCGCCGCCAACGCGCATCAAAAGATGGAGGATTCCGTCGCTGGAGGAGGTTTTTCATCGCTCTCCAAGCAGCCACTTCAAAAATGACGACGCAAACGCGTTTCTTGGACTTCGGGTTCGGGCCCGGCTCCGATTCCTCTTTGAAACGCCGCATCCTTTCAAAACCGGCGTCACATCATCAACGGACCCCCAGCCCCCCCCCCCCCTGGCGGCGGCGGCGGCGGCCGCGGGCGGCGTTTCTGAAAAAAAAAATCACAAGAAATTCATTTCCTCCCCTGGATGGAAAATAACAAAGGCATTCCTCATGACAAACCCCTCTTCCTGTCATCTGCAGGCCACAAGTCTACTGATCTATTAATAGACACACACACACACACACACACACACACACACACACACACACCCTGCTTTATCACAACCAGACTCTCATCAGGTGATTTGATTAACAAATCGCAGACGGGCAGGAAGTCTGCAAACAGTTGAGACGAAAAGGTAAAAACAGATACTGTGCGCGCTTTTCTTTTGTGGGTCTGTGTGTGTGTGTGTGTGTGTGTGTGTAACATACACCATTAAATATTCAGTTTGATTACTCTGTAGTCGGTGGCAGATTTTCTGACCTACTTCAGATTAATTAGGTTTACACTGTCGACACACTTTAGTAAACAGCGGGCGTCTCGGCGGGGATCGCCGTCGATCTGATACCTATCGGCAACGCGACACAAAGAGATTGTGAAACGTCGCCCCGTCTTTGTGCGTCGTTTCACGGGAACGCTGCAAGCGGCTGGAAACAGCCAATAGGGTCGAAGCGAAGCCGCGAGGGCGTCGGGTCGGGTCGGGTCGGCCCCGGCCCGTCGAAACGTTCGTCTGAATGTTTCCACCTTTAATTTGAGAAATGACGGGCGTGAGCCTCGTTTTCTCATCTCTGTGTGTGTGTGTGTGTGTGTGTGTGTTAAACTCTCAGATGGACATGGGGTGGGGGTGGGGGGGTGGGGCAGGGTGGGGGGGGTCGAGCCGTCGGCCCCCCCGTCACGCCACGGCCGATCGTACACTAATATCTCGGGGCATCGGCAGCTTCTCCACAAGCAGAACTAACAAGTTAAGCCCAAACACTGTGTGTGTGTGTGTGTGTGTGTGTGTGTGTGTGTGTGTGTGTACATCAAACAGAGACGGTCGTTGATATTTGGGGGGGGTGTGGAGAATCGACGCGGCGAGAGGCTTACGCTCAAACATCACAGCGCCACAGTTGCCGGGCCCGAGCGTTTCCCGGGGCCCGGATCGCCGTTTCTCATTTGTTGCATTAGCGGGAAAGACGGCGGCGGGAATTTTTTTTTTCCCAGAGCGAGCCGAAGTATCTTTGCATACGAAACAAGGCCGCGTGTGATTTTCCACGGGGGGAGGGAGGGAGGGGGGGGCGAAAGCGGCGGGAAAACGCGTCGAGGAAATTAGCGTTTTTGAGGAATAAGAGGCGAGAGGTCGCCGCCACCTGATCGGCGCGGCGGCGCTCTTCCCGATTTTCCCGCCCGGGAGGGTTTGACGACGGAGGACCCGCCCCAGGAGGTCAGAGGTCACGCCGAGCGAAACTCGACAGAGGCGCCGTGACTCGTGAGGTTTTCCAGAGGAATCCGGCACGCGGTTGGGATTCGCCGCCGCCGACCACGCCCCCCTCCTCCTCCTCCTCCTCGTCACGCCAAATCGTGTTTTACAGCATCTGTTGGTTATAGATGGCGGAAATGATGGATACGGTCATAATATTAATGTAAGACTGACACGGCGGCGGACATGAATCACGGCCGGCGTTTCATTGGCCCGCCACTAAAAAAAGTGATATATAAATGTCAGCGAGCGGCGGCCGTAAAGCAGCGGCGAGGACGTTCCACGCCGCCGTTATCAACCCGCTGTTATTTACTAATGTGTCTTCATCACGCCAACTTTTAAGACACTTCCTGTTTCCTGTTTTCCAGGTGGAGCCCCCCCCCCCGACGGCGAGGAGGCGTGAAGGTAAGAACGGCGTGTGTGTGTGTGTGTGTGTGTGTGTGTGCGGCTTTAAATTGAAAGCGTTCAATCAAATTGAGTTTTCATTTCCCTGAGCGTGAGCGTGATGTATGACGGCGAGCGGGAACGTCCGGAGCGCCGGATCAAACTCGCGTTTCCGATTCCGCGGCCTTCCCTTTCCCCCCCCTGGGCGAACTCAAAACTCCGCGTCTCCTTCCCAAGCGGCGAACGGGCCGCGACGCCTCGGAAAACCGCCGCGTTCGGATTCAGTGTCGGGGGAAGCGGGAATAAAGGAGCTGGGATTCGTCCCGTCCTCTTTAAGTTTTCCTTGTCGCCAAGAAGGAAACGAGCGCGACGTTTAATTTCTCTGGCAGATTGTTTGTTGAGTTTGCCGTCAGCTGGAAGAGATTTGTCGATGAAATCGGTCGACAGAAACTCGTCTGTTTACAAATCAACATTTCGCTCGAATATTTTTGTGGGAATTCAGATTTTTTTTTTTTTTTTCCTCTCGCTCCGCGTTCGGTCGCTCCGGAGCGGCTCGTGGCGACGCCGCCCTCACCTAAACGGAGATCGGGTTACTCGAGGCCGCGCACAGGTGGATGCGAGCACAGGTGACGTGGGAAGACGCCGTGCTGCCCTCTGATTGGCTGCCGGCGTCGTGCCGCCGCCGCCGCTTGCGACTTGGGCTGGAGGTTGGCGTCAGCTAATGGCATAATCGCTGCAACTTAAGTGGTCAAGTGGCCTGTTAGATGTGTGTGTGTGTGTGTGTGTGTGTGTGTGTGTGTGTGTGTGTGTGTGTGTGTGTGTGTGTGTGTGTGTGTGTGTGTGTGTGTGTGTGTGTGTGTGTGTGTGTGTGTGCGCTCGGCTGGATTCCCCTCCGTCGTGTTCCCGACTGCGGATAAAAACAATCTTCATCTAATATTTTTCCATGACATCAAGTAATGTAAATTACGACGGGGTGTTGCTACGTAGTCTGTAATTACACATCACTCCCTCTTCCTCCCTCCCTCCCTCCTCCTCCTCCTCCTCCCTCCTCCTCCTCCTCCCTCCTCCTCCTCCTCGTCCGGCCTCCTCCGGCTCGTCTCCGCTCGGCTGTTTGAAAGACGACTGCTGCACCCTACAGTTTAAACTCCGTCTCTCAGCGCGGCTGCTCAGGAGCTGACCTCACACACACACACACACACACACACACACACACACACACACACACACACACACTTCCTTTGTGAATTCGCACGGCCGCTGTTGTTCTGCCGCTTTAAAGCTCTTCCAGCTCGTAAATAATTTCCTCCGGTCCGATTTCAGCGGAGACTCGACCGTCCTGTGACGAGCTGAATGAAATATCAAGGCTGCGCTCCTTTTTAATTAGGGGAAGAAACCGCGGGTAAACATCGATTGTTTACATATATGTTTATATTTATGCACACACTTAACATTTACAGTAAACACACAGCGGCGCCGCAGAAGCTCATTTCTGGTCCAGATCTAATAAATCAGATTAAATAAAGATACTGGAATCAGATATCTGAGCTGTGTTTCCAATTCCAGTTTCAAATGTAATATTTTTTACAAATTAATCCAAATTACCGGGAACGCAAACAAACACACGACATCGAATGTTTTTTTTTTTTTTATAATAACGATCCAAAATAGACAGAAGTTCAGATCATTTAATTTCCCGTCAGTGTGGTGAGAAGATTTAAATTTATTTTTGGTTTTTTAATTCTGTGTCTTATTTTATTTAAATTAAGTGTCATTTATTTATTTATTTTTCACAGTTTCCTGATGTTTTGTAAAAACAGAGTCAAACTCTGAGAAATTATTTCATCCGTCGTTGCCTCGTTCTCGGTTTAAAGACGGTCGGCCTGTGTTTTCTTTCATACAGGATGATTTATAGATTAAATATTCTAGATTATAAAATATCTAATATCTAAGTATTAGCCTTAAATGTTGAGCTACAGTAAAACTAACAGCAGACTCCTGCTTATAATCGTCGTCGTGAATGTTTCCCGCCGCGGGGTCACGACACGTGACCTTTGGAAAACAGGAAGTGTTTTTCCTCCTTTCTTTTTTGTTGTTTTTTTTTAATTCGGAGAGAAGAAATAAATCCAGAGAGCGACGCGGATCTCCTCACATCAACAAGAAGCTTTGGCTTGGAAAAATCCCACTTCGTGTTGTCCACACACACACACACACACACACACACGTCCTGACAGCCCAGTCTGATGCGGACAGTATCTCTAATTGTACTGCTCCACCATCAAAATGTAAATAGTGCAGGAGAGAAAACGGCGTTAATTACCACAAACTCCTTCACTGGAATATTTGATTTATTTTTTTTAATTTTCCATGTGAGAGGAGCTACGACCTTAATAACAACTTTTTTTTTTTTTTTTAAATCAGTCTTGTTATTTTTGGTCAGACTGGATTTAACGTGTGTGTGCAGATTTTTATTTTTAATTTTTTTGTGCATCCTTAAAAAAAAAAAAAAAAAAAATTAAGAGTCAGAGTCAGTCCTGCCTTTTTATCTTTTTTTTTTTTTTTTTTTTGAGATAATCAATAATCAAAGGTTCCTGCCGGCGTGTCACAAACAGATGACTCTGACCTACTTCCGACATTTAATTTAAAAATATGAAATATCGGCCGAGCGACACGCGTTTCGGGAGGAAGCGGGAAAACGCCGCCGAGGTCCGGGGGCGGGAAGTCCGGAGAAAGCGTGAGAGTCGCTTTCTAATCTCGGCGGCGTTAAAGATCAAACGTCCGTCGGCGACGCCACGTGTTTATCACGCAGTCAGCAGATGTGTGTGCGGCGGCGGCGCCGTACGTCTCGCCGACTGCCTTCCAGTTTTTCTGCGCGTGCGTACGGCCGCGCTAATCGCGTCATTATCATACGATATTAATAAAGTGCCGACGCTGATGTATACACACATAATCACGCCGCATCATCTGTTTAAATATGCGCTCATTTACATAAACACACACGTCTTCACGTCGTGTGTGAAGCTGTAAAGATAACTTTATTAAATCAACGTTAATCACAAACCGAATTGATTCACGTTGTCGTTGCAGCGGTTATTTATCGCAGAGGCGTGTGTGTGTGTGTGTGTGTGTGTGTGTGTGTGTGTGTGTGTGTGTGTGTGTGCCTGTGCGCGTGTGTGTGTGTAGATCTCACGACTATAATCTCAGGCGGGAAAGCCTCGGTTTCCGTGTGTCAGATTACCTGTCACTTGTGCGACACGGCTGCGGCTTGTGAGAATATCAGATTGTGCTGGAGTTTGAATTTAATCCAGCTTTAGCGTGTGTGTGTGTGTGTGTGTGTGTGTGTGTGTGTGTGTGTGTGTGTGTGCACGTGTGTGTGCGTGCTGTAAAAGTTGAGATGCAGACTCGACTTATCTGCGGCCGCCTTAAGTGAAGCCGTTTTGGAGATAGACGCAGTAAATAGAAAACAGCGATTGTCGTCTCGCTCTGCCTCCCTCTCCCCTAATCTGATTGGGCGCGTCCTCTCCCCCCCCTCCCCCCACCTCGAATCGAGGGCAACGCCAAAACAAAAGATCACCAATCAGATAGACGGGGCTCCCACTGAAGTTCTTGGCATGGCATGAATGCTTCGCCCTCTCATGTGCGCGAGTATCTCGCCGCGAGATTCCCCGTGTCGCTTTTATGTGTTAATCGTCGCCGCTCACTGAGACTATTGTGCTGTCTGCGTCGCCGGGGGAGGAAACCAGAAGAAGAAGAAGAAGAAGAAGAAGAAGAAGAGTTTGTGTGTGGGGAATGAATGCGAGCGAGCGAGCGGCGGCTGCCAGCGCCCATTTCACACGAGCAGAGAATCACCCCCACCCTCGGCCCCCGCCGGGTTGACGGAGGTCCAAGAGTGCAGTGTGGTGCTCAGCCAGCGCCGACATCTCTAATTGGTGAGAAAGGAGATGGAGAGTTCATTTATACGACGCAGTTATCACCTGATATCTTTTTATATATATATATAGATGTTATATATGAAGAAGAAGAGCAGGCAGGTGAGTCCAGGTGGAAGCCCCGCCCCCTCCGCGTGGCGTTAAGTCGCCGGGAGGTGGAGCGTTTTCAGCTAGAGCGAATTAAAAAAGGAAATTCAGAGTATTCCCTTTTAAACTGAGGATTTAAGGAAGGGAGGAAAGGTCAAGAGGTCACGGGTGAAGTTAAGGTGAATATTGATGTTTCAGTGTTTTTATATCTTTTCTCCCAAGTGTGTGTGTGTGTGTGTGTGTGTGTGAAGCCAGATGCCATTCTGCTGATCCGCATCCATCCGTCCGCGGAGCGAAGCTTCCCGGTCGGGATGAGTTTTTCTTTTTTTTCCCCAAACCCTCCTCTCATCTGGTTTTCGCCCGGCGACAAACATCTGTCAAAAAAAAAAAATCGACATTGTTCGGTGTTGAGTTTGGACAAGTTTCCACGTGAACTGCGGGGACGAGAGCAGAGGAGGAAATATTGTAAATAATGTCAAAATTAAAAATTCATAAACGACGCACAAAAAATGCGTAGATATATTTATTTATTTATTATATATATTTAAGTAACACAAAAAAATAGAGAAAACAGGGAAAAGTGCATTTTTAATATTATTTATTTTTAATTTAAAAATAAAATATGCCGTCTATTCTGTGCAGAAAATAAAACAATAAATAAATAATAAAATTCAAATAAATTAATTCTAAAAAAAATAAAAAATATACTAAGAGTAAAAGAAAAATACATAAATGATTATTTCGATTTAGAAAAATATTTTCATGTTTACAGAAAAAAAAAAAAAGACGTTTCCACACACAGCAGCAGCCTCTTGTGCGTTTGCGGGTGTTAAAGGTCACATGGTCGTGTCGGCGCGCTCGTTTTGCCCACCCCCACCTCTTGAAGAGAGTCCGGTCAGTATCAAAACATATGCGCGCTCTCGCTCGAGTCCTCCCGCTCCGATACAGCATTCGGTATCGTCTGTCGGGCGAGGGGGGGGGAACAGAAGTTGGGTTTCGCCACGGCACCGCCGCGCCGCTATTTTATTGACGTGGGAAGACACAGGAAACGAGCTGCTTTTCGCTCTTGCATGTCGAGTCCTTCTGTTGGCGCGCGAATCCAAAACAATTTTGGATTTTGAGAAATACGGGGGCAGCTGGCGTTCCCACAGCCGCGCCGGAATTAGCCGTTTTACGCGCTTGCAACCCGATCCGCTCTGCACCTGGGCGGCTGGCGTGCCGGCCTGCACCTTTTGACTCGCTCTGTGTGTGTGTGTGTGTGTGTGTGTGTCTGCATGTTTGACATTTTTTCCCACCTCGTTACTTTTCCCAGAGCTTTTTCTTCGCCGTCACGTGACCTCAAACTACAAAGTCGCAAAAAAAAAAAAAATTTTTTTTTAAACTTGCAGGATTTATAAGTCGGATAATTTCCACACCTGTTGCGAAACTCCTCGTCCGCAACCGATTGGCTCTCGATCCAACATTTTTTTTTTTTTTTAAAGTAGAAGAAGAAACTTTGTCGTGACAAATGGCGGCGGCGCGCGACCTTTTCGCTCGTGTAATTGCGAGCACGCAGCCTGTCAAAGACTCAACAAGTTCGCAGTTAGCGGGTGTGATTCACGGACCGGCTCGCTTTTCGCCGTGTTTGTTTGTTTGTTTGTTTGTTTAGTTGTTTTGTTTTTTTTTACCTACGGGCTGAAACAAATGTCAAATTAACGTTTGCTGCCGAGCCGTTTCTCGGCGCTGTCGCGGGACGATCCTCCAAACTGCGGCGAGTCCATAAAAAACCTGCAGCGAATGAATGTTTAATTAGCGGGACTTCATTAGTTCGGGTTTTTTTTTTTGTGTGTGTGTGTGTGTGTGTGTGTCGTAAATGACCTGCCAAAAAAAAAAAAACGGCGGCGGCGGGAAAGAAAAAGCGGCGTTTCCCGCGGGGTGCGGCGGCGTGACGGCCAGGCGCGGAGCGAACAGCGGTGAGGAAGGGAACATGTTGTCGCCCGTGTTGAACATCTGACCTGGCTGGAACCTGCGGCGAGCGCCACAGCTGAACAGGAGGCCGTCTGGACGGGGGGAGGAGGCGAGGGGGAGGCGAGGGGGAGGCGAGGGGGGAGGCGAGGGGGGGGCTTGGCTGTACATGCTTGGCTACTTGCCCCGGTCCCATTGACCAGACAGCTGAACTAGCGAGGGAGGGAGGGAGGGAGGGAGGGAGGGAGGAAATGGATGGCGCTTCTGTTTTTTTTTTTGTTTTTTTTACGCGCTGCAAAATAATAATCTGTACAGTTAGTGGTCGTTTAACCTGAAGAGAAGCGGCCAATCAGAGAGCGGCGTGGTTTGGGAAGTGAAAAGTTTGTGTAGAAAACTTTATTGGCAAAACAGTCCGATCTACGCTCGTAGGCGTTTTTTTTTTTTTCCAGCACGTGCACGGTCGCCTCCGCCGGGTCCCGGCGGGGGTGGAGGAGGGGGTGAACCTCGGCCTCGGCCGGCCCCGCCCACCCGGGGTTCCAGCCAATCAGGTGCTAATGTGTGGGAACAGGAGAGGGCTGCGCTGACAGATGGCGGGCTGACCTGGAAAACCTGCCCCCTTTTCAGGGTTCAGCAGTCGGCAGATGACAGGTATTATTTCATAACCCGAAGACTGGGGGGGGGCTGGTGGTGACACACACACACACACACACTTTCACTGTCACTTTGAATCATTAACTCGTTGCCGAGTGACTTCCTGTTGAATTTTGTTTTTACGTTAAATCTTTGAGATCCACAAATTCGCGTGTTTAAAAAAAAAAAGACTCACACACACACACACACACACACACACACACACACACAAACGTGCGTTCTCGCACACACGCATTCACGCACAAACACGTTCAGATCCATAGTGTGTACTTTACACACGTTACGCTCTGTTTTCGCCCGTTCACTCTCGAATTAGCGGGAATTCATTTTGGTCCGAGGACGACGCAGCTTCCCAGCCAACACACACACACACACACACACACACACACACACACACACACACACACACACACACACACACACACACACACACACACACACACACACACATTTATCTGCGGCTCCAACCAGCCATGTAACTGTGATGTCAGGGCAAACCCGTCTGGCAGAAAGTGCTTTTTGATGAAGTCATTCATAAATTTTAATACAACATGTCGGTGAACATGATGTATAGACCGGCTGCTCATTCATATTTCAAACGAGGAAACGGCGGGGTCGTACCTTTGCTCCACCCGCAGGTGCCGCCGCCGCTCTGTCACGCGTTGCATTATGGGATTTTTTTTGTGTGTGTGACCCTATTTTAAAGCAAACGTTCCTCAAACTGGAGGAATTACAGTCAGGGGGGACTATTTCCAGCGGCGGATGCGGACGGATTAGAGGCAGAATAGCGTCCTGGAGGTGAGAGGATCTCAAACGGGTGCCGCGCTCCGGTATCGAATACCCCGCCCGCAGAATTCCGACCCGGCGCTCCGGGTGCGAGGGAGCGCGGCCGATATCTGACCCCCCCGCCCCCAAACCCAAGAGTCTCGCCTTGTATGAAAATGAGACGCATTACCGCTCCATTAATTGATCCCGGCGCCGCTTTGAAATGTGGACCTCCCTGAGAATCAGGAATTAGGGGCCGACGCCGGGGCCAATTAGGTGAGGGCCTGCCTCACCCCACCCCCCCCCTCGCCCCCCACCCTCACGGCGTCCGCCGCATCTCAATCAGTCCGGACGCGTCCGCAGGTGAAAATGCCAGACGGAGTCGCCGGCGGCCATCGTGAATGCTAAAGGCGGGTCGGGCCAATAATGGTATTCACGTCAGAACCACGCCGTGCATACAACGTGGCGGCGGCGAGGGTGGGGGTGGCGAGGGTGGGGGTGTGTGGAGAGGAGAGGAGGGGAGGGGAGGGGCAGAGGGTGATCATCTCTCATTTCCTGGTTTTATCTTTTTATGTTCCTGCAGGTGAAACGCACCAGGACCGGACACGCCCCAGATGGATGGGAGCAACGTGAAAGGTCAGAGGTCACGGGTCAGGGCTGTTTGTTGTTGTAGAGAAAGTTCACAAAACAGAACCCAGAACGGTTCTGGGTCCGATGTGTTTCCCACAACAAAAATAGAAATATTCCAAATAATTCCTGCGTTAAACAGAAATGTTTTTTTAAACAGTATTGAGTTTTAATTATAAAATTATAAAACGTTAAATTAAAGCAGTGAATAAAATAAGGTGCCAGTACCAGTAATAATTATGACTCTATATATTTCTGCCGTGTAATCCCCGGGAGCTGCCGGGCCGGACCATGTGCCGCGTTCAGATGTGTCCCCGCCGCTCCTAAACCCGTTGTAATCCCGCGTTCAGCCAGCGTGAGCCGTAATTGAAATAATCCCCCCCGCCGATGAGGAGGAGGAGGAGGAGGAGGGGGGGTGGGGTGGGGGGGTCCGGCGCCAGTTTCGCGATGGGTCCAGTTTAACCCACTGTGTGACTCTGACCTTTCCCTCGCCCGCTCGCTGGGACCATCTGAACCCGTCCCAGTCAGGACATCTGGTCGGATACCGGGGAGGTCGTTTGATCCGCCCGGCTGCTCCCGGAGGCCGGTCCGACCCCGTCAGTACAGTACGGGGGTCGGACAGGCGGGTCGCTTCCCCTATAATGTTAGGAAATGTAAACAGGATTTTTTTTTTTTTTTTTTTCCGCGGCGTTAGCAGCAGCTGGGTCCGTCCACAGCTGGAAACGTGTCCAGCTGCAGTTACACGCTGATCTCCAGTTACAGTGTTTAAAATGTACTTTTACCCCGGGATTAAAATAAACTGGATGGTTTTTAATAGCAGGTAAAGGTTGGACTGGATTATTAGATTTAATAGAAATGTGATTTAATGAGCATGTGTGACAGAAATGTATGAGATGGGAACGGACAGCTGAAACCTTTTAAAATTTGAAGACAGATGTGAGAAAACAGTGTGTGTGTGTGTGTGTGTGTGTGTGTGTGTGTGTGTCTCTGAGATGTCAAACATCCCCGTGTGTTGAGCCACTGCTGTTTATAACTCGTCTATTTAGTTCTTCTGCCTCTTTTTTTTTTTTTTTTTCCTGCCACTGTGTCTGAAACACTGCATTAACATCTGCAGCCCATTTAGTGCTGCTGACACCGGGCTAATAACAGTGTGTGTGTGTGTGTGTGTGTGTGTGTGTGTGTGTGTGTGTGTGTGTGTGTGTGTGTGTGTGTGTGTTAAGCACCAGCCAACAAGCACAGCTGAAAGGTGTCACCGAGGCTCCTACGCCTCCTCTAACAGTTACTGATTCAGGGGGCGCTTGTTTTTTCTTCTTCTTCTTCTTCTGGTTCTCGTGTGTGTGTGTGTGTGTGTGTGTGTGTGTGTGTGTGTGTGTGTGTGTGTGTGTGTGCGGCCTCGAGCTGCCGGCTGTAAAGGAACATTCCACTCAAATGCTCTTTACCTCAGAGAGGTTGACGCTGAGTTTTTTTCTTGTAGGTGAGACGTGGAGCGCTGGGGTTGGCGTTGAAACGAAAAATCAAACGCGGCGTCCCACGCCCCTCACTCCTCCTCCTCCTCCTCCTCCTCCTCCTCCTCCCCGGCATTGTTATTCGTCCATTTGAAATTATTGATCTTTTACAAATATTTTTCAAGGTATCTTAATTACTCGCAAAAGAAGCGGCGCCTTGGCCGGCGGACAACACAAATAAGTTAATTTGCATTTCTGTGTTGTGAGTGTTTTGGCAGGCGTTGCGCCGGTCCAGATTGTAACCCCTATTTCTGCCTCCAAAAACCTGCCTTGGAGGAGCGTCCACGGAGGGATTAGGGATTTAGTGGGGAAGGTAAGTGTGACTACAAGCTTTGGCTCGCCATCTGCTCCCCAGCAGAGTTGAGGGCCAACCTGTGCAGCCTGCAGCAAAGACCTGGGCACTGTGCTAACGCTGGCTCGAGCCAACCTGGCGCCCGCGGCCCCAATCACCAACAGTCTGCTGATTAGTTGTAAGAAGCACTCCATATGTAGCAAAGTTTTTTTTTTTTCCTCCTCCTCCTCCTCCTCCTCCTCCTCCTCCTCTCTGTCTGTCTCCTTCCCTTCCTTCCTTCCTTTATGCACATTAAATAAATATGGACGTATGGATTTTTTTGCGAGTCGCCCTCGGTCGTCTGGCACGGCGCAAACGAGCCTCGCTCTCACCTCTGACGGGGAAGAAAGGAAGGAGAAGAAGAAGAAGAAATCCTGGCCGGCCTCCTCTCTCCTCCTCCTCCTCCTCCTCCTCCCCTCGCTTTCTCCGCCTGGCAGCGCCCGGGAGACAGATGACGAGGGTTTGTGGCCGTCTGATCACCCCTGGGTGAGTATTTTCTAATTTATTTAACAGCGGCTTATTAACGAAAAAGGGGGCGGGGGAAGGAAAAAAAAAAAAAGAGAAGAGGAGTACAGGTCTCTCACCCTTAACGGCCAGCGAGGAGGAACCAACGAAGAAGAAGAGGAGGAGGAGGAGGAGGAGGAGGAGGAGGAGGAGGCGAGTCCCCGGGTAGAGATTCGAAAAAGAAGATCAAACGACACCGGAGGAGGAAGAGAGAAAGAGAAAAAAAAAACACAAGAAACATAATGCTCATTATTAAATTGCAGCCATTGCTGTTGCCAGGAACCTATTTCTCAGTATTAATTATTCATATTTTATTTCAGTAATCCAATACTCAGGTGAGAGCGGCTGCTGGTGATAGAACATGTAATTTCGAAGCTTAATGGCGGCGGGGCGGCCGGAGCGCAGGGATTAGGAGGCGAGCATAAATCACTAATGGCTGCGTGAACGCGCGGCGGCTTGAATCCGTCTTGCTTTGTGTTTACGTGTGTTTTATTGCGCTACGTTGCTCCGAGGGAAACGCTTTGTGATGACCTTTCTCCGCGACTTGAGGAACAAAAAAAAAAAAAAAAAAAAATCGCACTTCCCAGGCGGAATAAGATGTGTAATTCCCAGATTTGTCTAAACAAAGAGTTCATCAGCGTCCCGCTCTCCTTCTCTGGCTGACAACGAGTATACAAACGCGGCGGAGGCCTGACATATTTGCAAATGCGCGCGCGGCCCTGATTCATACAAATTATGTTTTTCAAGCAGAATAGCGCCATCACTTACTGGTGATCCGATTAGCCGGATTCCTCCTCGTTTTCCTCCCGCCGCGCCTGAAATTCATCTCGTCCTCAACCCCCCGACGCCTCCATTTGTCTGCGCGTCGTCATAATAACAATTTATGGACTTGCAGGAATTTGGTGACGGAGGGGAGATTATAAACACAAAAGGGTTGTGGGGTTCGTTTGGTTTTTTTTTTTCCGTCAGCTTTTTTTTACGTCTCTGTCATCGCCGCCCCCCCCCCCATCGCTGTCGGACGGGGCTGACAGAGCAGGAGGCGCTCGCTCCCTCTCGGCCCATCCGTACGCAGACAAAAGCCGGAAGACGCGAAAAAGGTCCCGCCGCGATCTTAGACGCCAGGGGTCGGAGGTCACGAGGAGGAGGAGGAGGAGGAGGACGCGTGGGGAGAGCGACTCCTCGATCGGCGGGGCGCTTTAAATCCTCGTTTTGGCGAGAGCGAGCGCCTCCGCCCCGCGGGGAGCGGGTAACGTCCGGCTTTATACGTGAGGAGGAGGAGGAGGAGGTGGGGGGCGAGGAAGAGGAAGGTACCGTTTAGCCCGACAAGAAAGAAAAGGCAATTAGGTCAGAGAATATGCAGACATCTTGCATGCTCTCTGGTCTCCTGCAATTTGAGCTAAAAAAAAAAAAAACGAAGTAAAGGTCAGCCACGTTAGTCAGATTGCGCTCGACAAATTCTAAAAAGGCTCGCCGGTCACGCCGAATGTATTCCCTGCAACATAATTAGCCCCCCCCAATTCCCCGTCGCGCCAAGCTACCGGGTGCCCCCCCCCCACCTCACCCAAAATGCCTTTCACCTCCTCCTCCTCCTCCTCCTCCGCCGCCTCCTCCTCCCGTCTCACCGCTCCATCACACATTGTTGCTCCGCCTAAACTTGCTGCAGATGCGGCCGGCCTGGCGCATAAATTAGTCATCAACATTAGCATTAGCCGGGCGCGTGGCACCCGGTGCCAACTGCTCTCCGAACGGCCATAAAAGGTCATGTTTTGATGACTGAATGCCACACAGGCACCTTGGCTCCCCGGAGGAGGGTTCCCCAGGTGCACGTGAAAGGTTAAAAATTACCTACCCGCCGCCGCCTGTCTCTGGCGAAGGAAATAATTAGGGGGTTTTTAGGGAGCGGCAGAATGCCTCGCTGTCAGATGACAGAGCGTTACCTAATGGTCGTATCTGGGGAAGAGTCAAGCGGCCTGTCATTCTCTTGACAGGACAAATGAGCATAATGGTGGCAGGGAAATGGGCGCCTGTTCCCCCTCTTTTTCAGTCGGGGAGGTGGGGAGGAGGAGGAGGAGGTGGAGGGAGGGAGGAGGAGGAGGAGGAGGGGGTAAAATGGCAGCGCCTGAGCAGAATAACACAAGGACGTTAACCTTTTACATAAATCTGTTAACACGTGTATGAGTGCTGTTTAAAAGTGAGGCTCGCTGCCCTCCCACCTCCTCCTCCTCCTCCACCACCTCCTCCTTCCCGAGGCGGAGCAGCTGTAGTGTTTTGTTTTTTTTTATTTCCTGCTTCTTTCTGCTTGAACGTGTTCAAATGTATTTTTGTCATATGAACTTAAATCTGTCGGGGAAAGAAGAAAGATTTATTCTTGAAGTAATTTTTCAGCGTTTATTGTCCAGTGTCGATTTTTGATCTTTTTAAAGATTTCATGGATTTTTTTTTTTTTTTTCTCCTCCCCCCATCTCAGGTTCCTCCTCCAAAGCAGAAGGGGGCGCCGTGGAGCGCGCTGCAGCTCGCCTGTTTAAAATAAACAAGAGGAGGAAGAAGCGTAACCGGAGGTGGCATGGCCCTGCTCAAACGTTACGACAGGAAGCCTGAGCTTTGTACAGCAGGTGAGAATCACCTGTGACCTCACCTGTGACCTCACCTGTGACCTCACCTGTGCGAGGGGAAGTCGATCAGACGAAGAGGAAATTGTCGTTTCGGACTGAAAACAAACCGATTAAATTACATTAAAGCAAGCGGCTCATTTCCGGACTCGCCGGTCTGATCTTGGATCAAACGCCGGATCAATACGTCGATCACCTCCCAGCTGTCGCCAGGTGAGTGGACGCATGTGTCGGCGGGGTGAAAGCGTGATATCGGTGAATGAGCGGCGTGCGCCACTGGATTTGACAGCGTTCTCGTTTTTTTTTTGTTTTTTGGCGCGCAGATGGTTCAGGTTGCGCAGGGGGGAGGGATGCAAACTTTTAGAAGCCTGCAGGGGATTGGTTTACACCTGGCCTGAGGTCTGTCGGTGGGGAAAAAAAAAAAACGTGAGAATGAACCGGCTTCTTCTAATAACGCGAGAGGATTTATGGTCTGTAGGTGCGTGTCGGACGAGTCTAAACTGATCTCCTGTCAGCCGTTCGCACCTCCGATTGGCCTCGGAGCGTTCACAGAGCCTCTGAGGTGTAGTTTAACCCCACACACACACACACACACACACACACACACGAAACAGCTTCATCTCCGTATTCTTCCCGTGCCACATCCTGCATGCTAACAGAGGGGGTTATTAACATAACAAACTTTAAATGCCCTATATAAATAATATGTTCGCAGAAATGCAAACCGGCTCAGCTGACACTGTTTAGGCAGCGCCTCCAACATCTGTTTATGAGCACTTTGCCTAATGATATCATCCGATATCATTAACTGTGGCAGTGTGCGCCGCAGCAGCAGGTGCAGCTGTTTATGCCCCCACCCTCTCCACCCACCCCGAAACACCTCCCCGCACACACACACACACACACACACACACACACACACACACACACTCGGAGAGAAAAGACTTTCACGGTCTCCTCCAGCACCGGCACCGGTCCTTCCTCCCTCCCTCCCTCCCTCCCTGCGAATCGCCCAAACCGCTCATTAGGACAATTTTCCTCAGCAGAAAAAAACACAGGCCCTGTGATTTCAATCTGTATATCACCTGTAATTGTAGTTTTTAGCGAGAGCCTGATTCCATACATTTAGCGGGAGTAAACTGCGGCTGCCTCTCGCCGCGGCCGCCAGCTGCAAGAGCCTGTTTTTAGATGGCAGCCGCCTTCCGTGTCGAGGGAGGCAGGCCTTTTCTGATCTGTGTGTGTGTGTGTGTGTGTGTGTGTGTGTGTGTGTGTGGGGAGAAGGGGCTTTGTTTCCTGACTCGGTTCGCTCTGTTTAGATGCTGGAAATTATAGAAAATTATTGAAATTATTATTTCTGTCGGGCGACAACGAGGCCGCGTCCTCCCTTCCTGACCGGAAGGCCGGGCCGCGGTTCTCCGCGGGTTCTCCGGGGGCCCGGTGTTTTTTTTTTTTTTTTTTCTTTCCGCTGGTGCGCTGCTGTAATTAGTCAGATGGTCCATTCACATGTTGCGCGACACAGACTTCTCTGTTGCATTAGCGCTGTACCCGAGGCAATTAAGAGTATTTATAGATCCAAAACAGTGTTTCCCTCGGAATCGAGAGAGGATTCATGGAGGTAGCCATTTCTGTGTGTGTGTGTGTGTGTGTGTGTGTGTGTGGGGGCTGGTCCACGTAGCATGGACGGGTCACAATGGGTCATGTTCAAAAGCCAAATTATAATAATTTGCACAACATAAGTTTCAACTCATGAGGTTAAGATTTTTAATTTTTCTTCTTTTTTCAGGACAACGCTTCTTAACGAGCCAGGGTGGCGAGAAAAAACGGTGCTAATGCTAGCGAGCGGGAGCTGCTAATGAAGGTGAGTAGCGGTGCTAATGCTAGAATGTAGTGGCGCTAATGCTAGCGGGTAGCCGCGCTAATGCTAGTGAGTAGCGGTGCTAATGCTCGTGTGTAGCGGTGCTAATGCTCGTGAGTAGCGGCGCTAATGCTAGTGACTAGCCGCGCTAATGCGAGAGTGTAGCCATGCTAATGCTAGCGAGTAGCGGTGCTAATGCTAGCGTTTAGCTGCGCTCATGCTAGTGAGTAGTGGCGCTTATGCTCGTGAGTAGTGGTGCTAATGCTAGTGACTAGCCGCGCTAATGCGAGAGTGTAGCCATGCTAATGCTAGCGAGTAGCAGTGCTAATGCTAGCGTTTAGCTGCGCTCATGCTAGTGAGTAGTGGCGCTAATGCTTGTGAGTAGCTGCGCTAATGCTAGTGAGCAGCGGTGCTAATGCGCCTGACTCGCTGCGCTAATGCTAGCGAGTAGCGGCGCTAATGCTAGCGAGCAGCGGCGCTAACGTTAGCTCGCTGGAGCTGCTAATTCCGGCGAGCAGCGGGGGCTAATGCTACATCGAAGGAGCAACTGGAAACTGGAAGCGGCTCGCCGGGTTCGTGAACAGGAGCAGGAAGGAAAAAAACTTGAACTTTGAACTCTTAAGAACACGGCGCAGTACTTGGATGTATTTTGTGTAACTTTTTGTGTACTGTTGAAACTGGGGGAACATGTGCGGGCGTGTTGTGCGTCTTTCCTTCTCCTGCGACTCTGAAATCCTGCGTTCGGACAGTTGACACCCAGAGGAGGAGACCAGACCCAGAGACCCCGACGCTGAACCCGCTCTGAGCACCGAGGGCCCGGCCGGACACACACACACACACACACACACACACACACACACACACACACACACGACAGACGAGATGCATCTGAACGTGAGAAAACACACAAGCGCCCAACCAACACACACACACTCCCTCTCCACCTCCCAGCTGTTGTCTAAATGTTGATTACACAAGACACAGAGGAGCAGGGGAGGGGAGGGCCACACACACACACACACACACACACACACACACACACACACACACACACACACACACACACACACACACACACACACACCCGCGCCTCCTCCTCGATCCGGTAGCTGGGCGATTTACCCCACGAGGAGGCTGCGCGGGGACCGGCTGACCCGAGGTGCTGGCTGACCCAGGGTTGGGGGTCCGGGGAGGGCGGCGGCCCCGGGGCCTCTTGGCTGGTCTCCTTCCCCTCAGCACGCTCAGGACATGGGAGACATGGGCAGAGACAGAGGACGGCCCCGGGACAACTGGCTGCGCGGAGCAGAACTAAATAAATAATAAAGGAATAGGAATCGTAAGACGACGTCGAGACGCTCGGGCAACTTTGCGTCAAGTGAAACGGAGACGGCGGCGGCGGCGGCGGGTGATTTTTATCCGACCGGATTGTGCTCAGAGGAAATTTGTTCATTTTGAGGCATTTTATCCGGCGGGAACGTTGAGATTAAAGTACAGCGTGCTCACATCAAAGTGAGCGAGCAGAGACCAGTTTAGATGTCGAGTCGATAATCTGGTCCAGGACGTGAAGCGGCCAGCGTTAATCTGCCCTCACGCTCCAGATTACAAGTGAAATGTAAAGTTAAATTCACGGACGCTCTGTCTTTGGTTTACTCAGAATAAAAACTTTGATGGATTAGATTATTACCTTTTTTTTTAAATATAGTATAAAATCTCTTTTAATTCAGATTATTTTAATCCGCCCAGAGTGAAGCAGCGTTATGGTTTTTAAAAAAAAAATTAAGTAAAAGTTGAACTTGTTTAGCATGCAGCGAGGCCGGGCTGCACTTCCTGCTGGGTAATGTATGCCCACCGTGCGTCGCCCCACCCACCCCACCCACCCCCACCCGTCTCGACCGATTTCTGACGGGGGCCCCGTGTTTAATTAGCCGGACGCGCTCGCTCGCTTTTATACATATTCATCGACCCGCAGATTTCAGCGCCGATTGATGTCGTAATTGATTCAGAGGGTTTGATAATTCCTGCGAAAGCCGAGCGGGAATGTCAATGACTTCGCAGTTTGAAGGAGGAGGAGGAGGAGGAGGAGGGTGGGGGTCCTGAAGGTGCAGCGTCTGCACCTGAGGAAACGTGGCGGCGCCTTCGCACGCCGTGTGATTTATGGCGGGCGGTGGCGCTTTGTTGTTCCTCTTTCACCAGTAAATTACACATTTAGGATTTATTAAGACAAGAAACAATTTTCAAATAGTGAATCTGCGGAGGCCTCGGCGGAGATGTGCTCATTACTCTGTAGCCCCGGGCCACGTTCCATCGCCTCCGATGCATCCTCCACCCTCCTCCGCCCTCCTCCACCCTCCTCCTCCGCCCGCCTGATGCCGTAATGTCACAGCGGTTTGTTCAAAGCCGTGGCGATGATTTGGGCTCCCAGCAGGTGCCGCCCCGATGTCTGTTCAATTATTAAAGCGAGGGGCCGTGTGGATGCATTACAGCCGCCGCGCCCATTAGATATAAAAAAAAAAAAAAAGACGATGGCTTTTGACACGCCGCATATTTTCCTCGCCGCGTCCTCTTTCCGCCGCCGCCCTTTCTTGTTGCTCCTTTTTGTTTTATTCATCGCCACGTTTTTTTTTTTTTTTTTTTTCTTTATGGAAATATTAAAGAGCCATTTGTTCCCTCTCAGTGTTGTGGGCACAAGAGCCATCGCGATCCTTTTTGATTCGCTCTCATCAGACGGAGGTCGCGTCTTCTCCTTGTAGCTCCGCCCCCTCCACCCACCACGTCCGTCCGTCCGTCGCCCCCCCCTCCCCGTGAAGATAAATAAGTCACGCCGTGGACACAAAGTTGAAACCTCGTCTCCGTTTGTCTCGCCGTCTCTGATGTTTGACGCGGCGGCGACCAATCAGACGTCAGCCCGCAGCTCAAACACGCCGCCTATAAATTCTTCATCTGTCGCTTCCTCCTCCTCCTCCTCCTCCTCCCTCGCCAGCTTCTCTTTGGTGGAGGGGAAAGTGGAGCGCCGGACGGACTCGGGTCGGTCCCGCCTCCCCCGGGTCCACCTTCGCCTTCGCGGGGGGGAACCGGTGGGATTGAAGGTCGTTGATATCCAGACGCTCGTCTCGTGTTTCCCGGGCGAACGAGGAGGCCCAAAAAAAAAAAAGAAGAAGAAGAAGAAGCGGAGGAGGATCAGGCCACACATGCAACCCTCTACTCCCACACCCCCCAACCTCTTCCTCCTCCTCCTCCTCCTCCTCCTCGTTTGATTCTGCACATGCCAACAAATCCTAATTGCACCCCACACTCTTTTTCTTCCCACCGATGCCGCGCGCTTCGTGCCACCAAATTCCTTGTGTGCTAATTAGGCACGCAACCACGGTGGATACACTCCTGACAGGTGCTGCTGGCCTGCCGGGGTCACACACACACACACACACACACACACACACAGCCAAAGACAAAGGGAGAGAGAGAGAGAGAGAGACTCGCAGCATTAAAAATAAATGGAGAGAGGAGAATAACGAGAGAGGCAAGACGTGTTAATTTCTAGCTTCCATCTGTTATTACATAAGCACTGCCAACTACGACGAAAGAGAGGAGGAGCGGGTGGAGCGGGTGGAGCGGGTGGGGGGGCCCACAACAACAGCCACTCGCCCAAGTCCTCCTGCCTGAAAGAAGAAGAAGAAGAAGAAGAAGAAGAATCCCCCCGGGGAGCGCCGGCGGAGCGGAAATCGGATCGATGGAGATCCGACTCCGAAGGTTCTCGCTTCCAAAAACTCCCGGTTTTTGAAGGCGTAACCCGGTGCTCTCCTCTCCGAGTGCGTTCGCTTCGGAAGCGGAGGCCTCCGGAGAGCTGCGTTCACAACAACGTGTTTAAAAAAGCCAAGGCAAGTTTGCAACCAAGTTTTAGAAGATTTCTGGGAGAAGTTTTTTTTGAAACGGGGGGAGAAAAAAAAAGAAAATGGAATTCGGTGTTTTTTTTGCTCTCGCGTCCAAAGTTTTCGACTTCAGATCAGCGTGTTTTTTTTTCCCACCAGCTCTTTCTCCCCCCCCCCCCACCTGGAAAAATAATCCCAGCCGCGCCGCTCGTCATCGAACCAAAACAATCCCGCGTCCGAAGGAACAATGGGACGAGCCGAAAAACAAAGGAGCGCTGAGGAGTGACGAGCGCCGAGGACGGCGGAGCGGCCGGCCCTTTTTCCACCGACGAGGCGGCGTTCGCTTCCCGTCCGCCCGACCTCTGACCCCGGGAACGTCAGGGAAGACGCTCCAGATTCTTTCCCAGGGCGGGGTCCCGTCGCGACGCGTCAAACGGCGGCCGCGGGAAACGCGGCGTTCCTAATTGTTTGTTCAATTATTTCCCCCCCCCGTCGGACGCCGCACCTGCGCTTTCGCCGGAGCGCAATTAAGCCGCGGCGAGCGGCGCCGACGCCCGTCGAACCGGCGGAGCGGGAGATAAGCACCTTTTTTTTTTTTTTTTTCCCAGCGCTGAAGGTAACGAGCAGAGGTGACAGTGAGGAGGCTCGCGGGGAGCAATTTCCTATTTATTTGTCTTCTGATTTGACCTCGCTCTTGACAGGGTTCCCGGGGCTTATTACCGCCGAGCACCCGCGGGTGCTTCCGATCGAGGCCTATTACAAAAGATCAGCAGCCTGGAAGAAGCCGCTGGACGTGGCGGCGGGAAACTCCGCCGTTTGACGACGTGTCACGGGCGAGCGGCTCGGAAGTTTGCGGAGGGCGGAGGAAGAAAAAAAAAAAAAACGCAAATTGCGCTTTTCTGACTGTTTTTTAATGAGAAGGGTGGAGGGGGGGAAAAGATGGCGGCGTTTGCATTCAGGACATACGTCGTTCGGCGCCGCCAGTCGGTTCCGCTCCACCCACCCCCACCCCCCCCCATGCATTATTCACAGACGCATTAAAGCGACGGCGAGGGCGAGCGTTGCATGTTAAGGCCGCTGAGTCGGGGAGGTGCCGTCACAACAGCTGAAAGTGTCACGCCGTTATAACTTTTTTTTTTTTTTTTTTCTCGCGCGCCCCCCCCACACACACACACACACACACACACACAGTTCCCCGGCAGTGCAGCTGCCTAAATGAGGGGGATTAAGTTAACTCCCCGCTTAGAGGAAGAGCAGGCCCCTGGATTAGGGCAGCGGGCGTGGACACGGAGAGCGTTCAAGCAAGAGCCGCAGCTTTTTAAAAAAAATGGCGTGGGGGAGCGAGGAGGCAGCGGCGCGAGGCCCCTGGCGGCGGGGGGGTCGGGGGGCGAGTGCAGCGCCGCGACGATCACAAACGCTTCTCTTTCTTTTTTTTTGCTTGTTTCCTTGTCGCAAAAAAAAAAAAAAAGTGCGAGAACTTTAGGGGGAAAAATGGCGGCAACCTGGATGCAGACGGACGCCACTTAATTCTTCTTCTCTTGTCTTTTCTCAGGGAGAGAGGCGCCGACGTCGGAGCGACGCGTGAAGCCGACGCCGCCTGCGAGTGCGCGCTCGGTCGATGACCTTTGACCTCCGAGGAGCCTGTCGTTCATTAGCGGACGGATCCTTTTCCTCTCGAACGCGTCTTAAGCCGGCGGCGCTCGCGAGGATCCGGACGCCGTTTGTTGACGGGGTCTCTGATGGACGCTCGCCGCCGCCTTCCTTCCCGCATGAGTGTTTCCTGTCTTCTGGGGGGGGGCGCGCCTCCTCGTTTTCATCCCGCCGCCGCCGTCGGACTGTGACGGGCCGAGCCGCTTCGTGGCGAGCGGACCCCCGGGTGGGCCCGGGGAAAAACGGTTCCGGTGCCGCTCGGCTCAGATTAACGAGCGGCTCGCGGGCGCCGCGGCGGCGGCGAGGCGAAGCTGTGAGGGAGTCCGCCCGGCCGTCTCGAAAATTCCCGTCTTTTTCGCCGGCGGCCCCTTTAGAGATCCAGAGCGGCCGGTTTGCGATTGGTGGAGCGGGGCTCCTCGCGGGTCACGTGACCTCTCCACCTGCGGCTTGTTTAAATGGAGGATAAATTGTCAGGAAGTAAATCTCAAGAGTTGTCTGTCAGGTCAAACTTGTGTTGTGTTTTTTGTTCCCCACCAGCTGCAGTTGTGTGTCACGGGTCGTCGTCCCCCCGACTTCCTGTGGGAACAGCGTTTGTCAAGCAACCCCCCCCGATGTCTAAACGAGTCGTCGACGTGACAGCTCGCGATGGCACAAAGACCGCAGAGGTGAGGACGCACAATGAGGTGTGGTGTGTTGCTGGGGCGATGGGGGGGTGGGGGGGTCTCGGCCCTCTGGGAGGGGGCCCCCCGGTGACAGCGTCTTCCGCGGAGGATGTCGCCCTGACACGGCGAGGAACAATGGGGGGCCGGGCCGGGAGGATGCAGCTTCGCAGATTAAACAGAGAGAGTGTGAATGAAGATGAGAACGTGTCGCACTGTCACACGCACACACACACACACACACACACACACACACACACACACACACACACACACACACACGCACACACACACACACCAGGGACTGAGGAGGGAAAATCAGATTTATTCCGATGAGAAATGAGGCGCTGACCTTCTGACCTCTGCGTTCACACCTGAGCTTCAGGTCGCCGTTGACCCCGCCCCCTTTTTTTATTAAAAAGCCCCCCCCCCACACACACACACACACACACACACACACACACACACACACACACACACACACACCGTTTGATCTCAGCTCTCGGAGAAACATCCCGGTCTTTAGATTTGCTTTCTGATTCAAACTAAAGCTGAGCCCCCCCATATCCTGGAGGAAATGGTTCGCCCCACACCAGGCCGGTCCACTTCTCCCCCCCCCACTCTTCTTCTTCTTCTTCTTCTTTCTTCTCTCTCCGTCTCGGGGAATTCACTTCACTTTAATTGTTTGACAGTCTTTTCCTGCCTCCACGCCACAGCCGCCGAAGGTGCCGAGGATTTCTTCTTCTTCTTCTTCTTCCTCCTCCTCTTCCTCTTCCTCTTCTTCTTCTTCTTCTTCTTCTTCTTCTTTTTTGAGGCATTAATAACATCCCGCTCGACTGACTCCCCAGGGCACAACCTCATTATGGCTTATGGGCAGAAAAAAATAAACTATCCGCAGCGCCTGGCAGCTTTTTTCTCCTCCACCACCTCCTCCTCCTCCTCTTCCTCCTCTTCCTCCTCTCGGAGAAACGAGGAATCGCCGTGAAGCGTCTTGTTGCGAGCTAAAGCTGCTGTCGACCGCGGCCTGCTACGACGACGCGTTAGCTCTCGCTAACTCTTTTGGGGGGACAAAACAAAACACCAAACTTTATTGATAAACGTACGATCAGCTGTTCCTGGATCAAAGGTTTGTGCGTCCGCGTGTGTTTGTTGCTCTTCATCGTTGTCGGTTCAGGGTTTTATCGCCCTTTTTTAACGACGTGCGCTCGCTAATCGGATCTGCCGTAGGTAATGGGGAAAAAAAAAAAAAAAAGGTAATTGAATTGAATAATTTCACCTTTATGGGCGTCGGTTTCCATGACGACCGGGGCGGAGGGAGGGAGGGAGGGAGGGGGTGAGGCCCGACGCGACCTCTGACCTTCCGCGCTTGGCTCCGTTTCCCTTTCTTCGCGCTCGGCGTGGAGTTGCCGAGGCGTCCATGTTGGATTTGAGGGAGGGGCCGGGCATCATGGAGCAGAAGGGTTGGTAATTAAAGGCAGGTCGGGTTATTCCCATCATTTTACATAATCCCTAAAATATACAAGCCCCCCCCCAGATAAATTAATGGGAAAGCTAACGGACGCGTTGACGGCGTTCCCCGTAAACCTCGATTCCCGCCGCCGCCGCCGTTCCTCCTCCTTTCTCCGCGCTCGCCGCGCGTAATGAGCGTCGATCAAAAACAAAAAAAAAAACTAGTAAATCTCCTCGTCCACTCACACGTCTCTTAAATTACTAATTTGCGTCCTGGCCCCCGTCTCTTTAACCCCACACACACACACACACACACACAAACTTAATCCCCGCCGTGACTGACAATGTTGTCAGACCTCCGGACGGGAGGTTTTTACGCCGCTATTACAAGCGCCCCTCCGTCCGCGGCGCTTTGGATTATTCAAGATTATGTTGTAATCCCCTTAATCCCCATTGCATTAAGATTTCAGTCAAAAATACGGCGAACGGGCGAAGGAGTGGCACTCCAGAAGCCGCGAGGTCTTTTCGAGCGGGGCGTCGTGATTGGGCGGCGGTGGCGGCGGCCCTCGCGCTCCCCTCCGCGTTTGTTCCCCCGGCCTCCCGCCGCGCCGGCGACGCCGCGGTGATTTATTCTGATGGCGGCGGAGGAAAACACATATTTACCCTCGCTCGCTCGCTCGCGCCGCGTTTCCTGCGGCCCGTGTGACTTTTCTGATGAGATCTCCGTCTCCGGCGGTGCGTCCCGCGGTCGCTGCTCCACGCGGCCCCCTCGTCTCCCCCACCCGCCCGCCTGCTCCGCTGCCCGCCTCGCCGCCCAACATGAATAAAACAAGCCTCCCTCCGCTTTTTGAAACCGGCGCCGGGGTGCGGGGGGGGCGGTCGGTTCGTTTACAAAATCGCTCGTGACTCGAAAGTGAACGCGGCGAGCGAACTCTGAAGACGGAAACTTAATTTGAAACATCAAGGATTATTTAAGCTCAGGAACGCCGACCAACTCGGCCTGCCGGAGGAAGTAGTCGTGCAGTTTCCTGTGTGTGTGTGTGTGTGTGTGTGTGTGTGTGTGTGTGTGTGTGTGTGTGTGTGTGTGTGTGGATCAGGCCTCAGCCCTGATGTGACGGCTGACTGATCCTCACCCTCCACAAAGAAGCTCCTTCCTTCGGCTTGATCTGGCAGATGCTTGACGAGGTTGTTGCTTTGTTTCTCGGGGTTGGTGGGTGGGGGTGGGGGCGGGTGGGTGGATGGGTGGATGGGTGGGTGGGTGGGGGCAGGAAGTGCTGGGAGGTGAAAGGAGAAGCGGGTGCTCGTCGCTTCAGACCCCCTGTAAGATCCGTGATGCGCCTCAGAGTCAGACTTCAAACCGCGTCTTTGAGAGGAGACGAGCGGGATGATCCTGAGCCGAGCCGATCGCGCCGGCGCCGCTACGGGCGCTACGGGTTCCACTCCGAGTCGAGTTCGGCGCGCGCGTGTGTGTGTGTGTGTGTGTGTGTGTGTGTGTGTGTGTGGGGGGGGGCGGCACTGCTGGGCGGCACGCAGAAACAGAACAAAACCTTCGTCTCTGACAAAAGTGTTTTTGGAGGGAATGTGAGAAGGGGGGGGGGTCATTCTGACACCCAGGAAACGCCTTGGGGTGGGGGGGGGGGGGTGGGGGGGCACCTGCTTCACGTGTGTGTGTGTGTGTGTGTGTGTGTGTGTGTGGCGGCAGCAAGAAGGAAGGAAGCGTCGGATCGTGGACTTTGACCCACACCGCGTCGATTTCTTGTTTCTGATTCCGGCGGACGGCGGGCGCCATGTTCCTCGGCCTGCGATGGCGGCTGAGGAAGCCGAGCCGCCCACGCCGACACCAGCGGCATTCTGGGAAGTCGCGGTCGCCACAGAGTTTTTGGCGAACTCTCTCTCCTGTGGCCTTTTGGCTTTTTGTCACAGAGGAGACGACACGGCAGCTCGCCGGGCGTGTGCGTGCGGCGGCGGAAAGTAGGTTAGTGTTTGCTTTTAGGACATGTGTCTGACCCTTGACCTCACCCCCAGCACCCGACCCCGGCTGGGATCCTGCACCCTTGGGCGCCCGGTGTGTGCACGGGCGGCCTGGAGAAGCCTTCTCCCCTGCAGATGTTTATTTCTGCAGCTTGTCCCCCCAAAAACCGCGTCGCCGCCGTTTGAGTCAGAGCGGCGGCGACGACCCGTATCAGCGGCACAAAGAGTCACGCCGACGTGGCGTCTTTTTTCTGGCGAGATGTTCGGCGTGGAGAGCGGCCCGCTGGTAAAAACAATGAGCCGTTAAAAAAAAAAAAAATTCCTCGCCGCTGAGGGAAAACAGCCACTTTTCACCGCGGCTCCCAGGACCAGTGTTTACACATGCTCAGCTGGATCCGACCTGCGCCGCCGCGCAAATAAACAGGAAAGGCCGCGGGGTGCGCTCGTAACTCAGCCCAGAGCGCCCAGTTTTTTTTTTGGGGGGTGAATCCGTTTTAAAAAAAAAAAAAAAAAAAAAAAAGGGTATGTCGGGTTACGGGACACGGCGTCGCGAGAAAGACGTGGACGTTAGCAAAGGGGAAAAAATGGCGTTCCCGGACTCTTCATGTCGTCTCCGAGCCGAGCGGCGTCGCCCCCCCTCCCCTCCCGAAATTACTTGCGTGAGATTAACGTCACGAGCGTCGTGGTGATAATCTGTAATCTGAGGTCGCCTCTTTTCGGGGATTGTGTTGTCCACGGTGAGAGGCGACCTGAGGCCGAGGCTGCAGAGCAGGAAATATTTCACAATTAAATATACAACACGGTGTGTGTGTGTGTGTGTGTGTGTGTGTGTGTCTTACTAAATACACCTCTTTTGCAATCCAAACAGGATCCGGGTCTAAACTGTGTACTTCAGCTGGAGCGCCTCAGGTCTGAGCTCACCAACGCCGCGCCGCCATCGCTCACGCGGGCCCCAAAGTAAATACGACCCCGGCGATTCGTCCAAGGTAACAATTGAGGTTGTGTACGATACGCTGGAATTCGCCGCCGCTGCCATTAAACGCTAGTTCAAATATTTAGATTTCTTTTTGGTATAAATATAACAGAGAGTTTCACAGTTCTGCCATTGTTTAGAAGGGCAAGCGACCCGCTCGCCTTACAAATGGGAGCGCGCTGACAGGTGGCCGCGCACAAACCCGCGAGCGTCGGGGGGGCCCGAGGTAAACACACACACACACACGGCGCTTGGAAGCGAAAGCGGCGGCGGCGTATTTCACCCGGCTGAGTCAGACTTTTTTTTTTTATTGCCCCGGTCACACGGATGCGCCGAGGGAACCGTCCACGTCTGCAAATGTTCAAAGTGTGTGTGTCCTGAAAACCTCAGGAAGGAGTTGTCCAGTAGTAGTAGTAGTAGTAGTAGTAGTACTGGTGGTAGTAGTAGTAGTAGTGAGGAGTTTTCACGGTGCTCGTAAAGCCACGTCAAAAAGCGTGAGGCGGCTTTTTTGATAAGTTCCCGGCGTTTTCATTAAAAGAATGGCGAGCTTGTCGAGGACGCATCACAGGCCGGACACACACACACACACACACACTTAAACCTCGTGTGCTGGCCGTGATGGTAAACACGTCCGGAGCGACGCATCAAAGCTGGTTAATTTTCCCGGTTTGGAAAATCCTGACGGCGCTAAGAAAACCTCGAGGGGGGGGGGGGGCTGTCGACTTAAACGCCGACGCGTCTGGAAAGGCGTGACCGAGCGGCTCGACTCCATCGCTTTCATCGACTCCGCTTTTTTTTTTAAATGAAAAGCGTCGTAATACGACACGCTGCGGGCCAAACCAGCTTCATTAAGGTTTTGATGTGATTGGATAATCACCCTTCAGCGCTAAACGCCAGTTATCTGGGGGAGGGGGTGTGACCTCATCAGTAACACAACACTTTAATACTGGAGGTGTAACGTCGGCCATCGATTGATCGGCGTCATCGATGTTCTCTCGGCGCCGCCCCCCACCCCGAGGCCCGTTAGCATACATCTCCCACAATGCAACTGTAGCGTAGCACCTTTTTAATGTCCTTGCCCCCCCACACACACACACACACGTGGCCCCTCCCACACCCGCTCTTCATGCACGCCATATGCACTTCTTCAAACACACACACAATCCCAAACACCCGGAGCGAGCGTGCGTCGCTGGGTGACAAGTCATCACCCCCCACCCACCCCACCCCCTGCACCCCCGCCCCTGTACAAAAATAAAAACACACAGTGAGGTGGTGCGGAGCGTCTCCACCCACCCCCACCCCCGCCCCCCCCCTGGTCCATCGCTCTCAGCGGGGGTTATTGATTGTGACGTGCGCTCGCAGTGCACCTTCCCAGTCGCCTGTCAGCCAGATGCATGCTGGCAGGTCTGCCCCCCCCAACCCCACCCCACCTACCCCCACCCCTTGACAGCTCCCGCGTGGCGAGGGGGGGGTGATGGTGTTGGAGGGTGGAGGAGAGGAGGGAGGTGTTTGTCAGAGGGAGAGAGCGGCAGCCTGTGGGCGCCCTCGATTCTCTGCTCTATGCAGAAGTTGACCCTTGACCTCCCCCCTAGTGTTTGTTTGTGCGTCGTCATAGCGACGCGGTGAGGGGGAGCTGTCTGCGCGGGTTAGCCTACGCGTGAGGAAACTCAGGTCTGTCAGCGTGGATCTTTTCTGGATCTCCACCCGCCAAAAAACACCCCGAGGACGACGACGAACACACACCTGGCAGCTCGTTTAACGCCGGCGTCTGCAGAAGTGTGTGTGCGTTCGCCGGCCGGGACAGGTAATGAGTTAGCTCTGGGGGGGCGACGCGTGCGAGGGTGTGAAATTACCTGACGCAGCTTTCGTCGACGCGAGGCGCTTCTGCCGTCTGTGCGCTCGCTGCCGTGGGACGTGTTCACACATGTTCGCACGGAGAGAGGGAGGAGGAGACATATGCCGTTTGGTGAGTGGTTTAATCCAAACTGCCTGATGGCGTCCGATATTCATTCATCCAGGAAGTAGATGTTCACGTGTTTTTCCCTCTCCTCTCCACAGGTGGCGCTGAAACAGAACCGCGCTCCGGGTCGAGGAGACCAAAGGAATCCTGCGTTTGGGAGTCGCCATCTTTCTGAGCCCTGGCGGCGATAACGCCGCCGACGAGCGGAGAGTAATAACCGGCACGTGATGAGACGAGCCCCGAATTCCGACGTGATAATCCCGCCCAGTATCTCCATCCATTTGTCTTGGGAAAGGAAATTACTGAATCCAATACAGTAGGATAAAAATCTGGACTGTCTGCGGCGCCTGCTGGACGATAATGTGGCCCGATAAAGATGCTCGTTTCCGGCCCCGCGCCATCTGTCATCCAGGGGTCGCTGTGCCGGTCAAGCTGTCTGCCGCTGCGGTTGTGTGTTTGTAACACACACATGCTGTGGGACAACCTGCACAGGTAATTTAATCTCCTCTTTGTCCTGATGTGTTGGTGTGTTTGTGTCATCTCCCTACCCAAAAAAAAAAACACAGGTTGAGTGTAAACACTTTGAGTTGTGGGGCTAAACAACAACATAAGATAAGAAAATGGGGAATAAAACATGTGATGTATTGTTGCACACTGTGACGTTGTGTTGTGTTTCCCTTCCAATCAAACAGCTGGTGACTCGTTGGTGGTGAGGAGGAGCAGGTGGTGGTGGTTACAGGTGATGGCGTGCAGGTGTGGGGCCTATAAAAGAGGCTGCAGACAGAGCTCTGTAAGCCCAGGAGCAGTCGCCCAGTTTGACCACGCGGTGAGTTTTGTTCACTTTACCACCTAATTCAGCTTGTTTTTGAGTCAATGTGTGTTGTGCGACAGCTAACAGGCTAGTTTTTGTTAGCAGTTGGTCTGGATGTGCAGTGTGACTGGGTTTTGTGTCAGCTGACAAGTTGTGTGGTTAAGAAAGACTCGGTTGGTGTTTTCAGAGCAGCAGTGTTAGCACTCCATGCTAACACTGCTGCTCCTCCTTTGTAGGTCTAGGGAGGACACATGTTGTGTTGTTAACTCTGACACGCATCACTTTGTGTGTTTACTGATGGGTTATACTTAATTCTTTTGTTTGTTCCTTTGCAGGTCCAGAGAGGAGATGCATCATGGGAAAGAGACGTCCATTGTGTTGCTCACCAGGCTGGAGGATTGTGTAAGTGTTCAACACTTTACATGTGTGTGTTTTATTTTTTGTTCTGCTTAATATGTCAGACATGAGTGTTATGGATAATTGTTTTGTTTTGTTTGTGTGTGTGCAGGTCCAGAGAGGAGACTGGGCTATGATGTGTCTTCCATCAAGCTTCAGCGCTCTGTAAGTGTGTTTCAGATGTTGCAGACTGATGTGTTAATTGTTTTGTTTGTAGGTCCAGATGGGAGACTCATCATGAAGAGGATCTACTGTGTGAGTGTTTTCTTTTGTGTTATACTTAGTAGTATGTTAGACATGTGTTGTGTTGCAGGTCCAGAGAGGAGATGTGGCTCCACTGATGTGTCTTCCATGAAGCTTCAGTAAGTGTATCACACTTTTTATTGTTGTACTTAGTGATGTTTCAGACTGATGTGTTAATTGTGTTTGCAGGTCCAGACAGGAGACTTGTCATGGAGAAGAGGATCCACTGTGTGAGTATGTTTTCTTTAGTACATTTGTGTTAGTATGTAGGGGAGATGTGGCAACACCAACATAAGGACTCATGACATGTGATGTATTTGCAGGAAGTAGAGGGTCCACTGTATTGGGCACCAAGCTGGAGGATTGTGTAAGTGTTGCACAGTTGTTTTACTTTGCACTTAATCATTTGTTTATATCATTGTAGGTCAAGAAAGGAGACAATTGTGTTGTAATGTTTATTGTACATGTGTTAATATTGCATGGCCACAAATAAACAGGTTGATGGTATACAGGCTCAGCTGCTTCTGCCCCCGGACGAGTTAGAGTTAGAGTTAGAGTTAGAGTTAGAGTTAGAGTTAGAGTTAGAGTTAGAGTTAGAGTTAGAGTTAGAGTTAGAGTTAGAGTTAGAGAGTTAGAGAGTTAGAGTTAGAGTTAGAGTTAGAGTTAGAGTTAGAGTTAGAGTTAGAGTTGAGTTAGAGTTAGAGTTAGAGTTAGAGTTAGAGTTAGAGAGTTAGAGTTAGAGCAGAGAGCAGTTAGAGTTAGCAGAGTTAGAGCAGAGTTAGAGAGTTAGAGCAGAGCTAGAGCAGAGTTAGAGTTAGAGTTAGAGTTAGAGTTAGAGTTAGAGTTAGAGTTAGAGTTAGAGTTAGAGTTAGAGTTAGAGTTAGAGTTAGAGTTAGAGTTAGAGAGTTAGGAGTTAGAGTTAGAGTTAGAGTTAGAGTTAGAGTTAGAGTTAGAGTTAGAGTTAGAGTTAGAGTTAGAGTTAGAGTTAGAGTTAGAGTTAGAGTTAGAGTTAGAGTTAGAGTTAGAGTTAGAGTTAGAGTTAGAGTTGGAGTTAGAGTTAGAGTTAGAGTTAGAGTTAGAGTTAGAGTTAGAGTTAGAGTTAGAGTTAGAGTTAGAGTTAGAGTTAGAGTTAGAGTTAGAGTTAGAGTTAGAGTTAGAGTTAGAGTTAGAGTTAGAGTTAGAGTTAGAGTTACTCAAGGGTCTGAAGCAGAAATGATGAAAAGCAAAAAAATTTTACTTACATATCCCAGATCCTTTTGACAACCCTGAAAAACACAAAAATGTTCAAACACATGGCTGTTTCACTTACCCTGTGACATCTGATGCAAAACAGTGAAGATCACAGCAGCTTCTCTCCCCTGCAAAGACAATGAAACATCCCAGAGGTTGATGTTGCTCCACTCCATCATGGCTGCTGCTTCCTTAGTCACTGTCAGAAATAACACAAAAGTTGGTGCAGGAAGAATTTAATCAACTTACTGGTGGAGATCACATCTGTCATCTTGTTATGGGTCAAAGGTCATGGCTGGTGTTTCTGCAAAAAGATGAACTGAATTATTAGCTACTCCAGTACATACCTCTGGAGAAATCTGCAAAGTGAAGAAAAGTCATGGTTAGCATTGACATGCTAACAACTACATGGATAACTTTTTAGTCCAGCACCCTGCAAGAGAAACAGGTGCACTTACCAGACAACAGGTAAACAAGGGAGACCACACCTGGCTGCTTGAAGAACCTGTGAAATTAAATATGGAGTCGAGTTAGTGTGAACATGCTAACACCTACCTGGTGGAAACCACACCTGGCTGCTTCAGTCAGTCACCTCAGGAGGAATCTATGAAGTGAAAAAGTCATGGCTGGTGCTGCTGTAGAGAAAAAAGGAGATGAATCAGTTAACATGTCCATGCTAACAGCTAAAGATGGAGGTCATGTGGCTTCTTCAGTCCATCACCCTGCAAGGAATCTGTGAAAAGGAGAAGAACAAGTCATGACTGGTTCATGTCACCATGCTAAACAATGGAGACCCCACCTGGCTGCTGTAGTCCTTAGCCCTGGGAGAAACACTTAGCATGTCCATGCTAACAGCTAAACATGGAGGTCATGGGTGGCTGCTTCACTCTGTCACCCCAGGAGGAACCTGTGAAGTGAAAAGAAGCTGAAGTCACAACTGCTGCAAAAAAAAAAGGAATTAAATCAGTGGTTAGTGTGGACATGCTAACAGCTACATGGAGGTGACATGTGGCTTTTTCAGTCCATCACCCTGCAAGGATTCTGTGAAAGGAAGAACAGTTTACAGATCTTGTGTCACCATGCTAAAACATGTAAACAATGGAGACCATACCTGGCTGCTTCAGTCCATAACCCTGGAGAAATCTGCAAAGTGAGAAGATAAAGAAAAAGTTACAACCACTGCAGAAAACAAAGGAGCTGAATCAGTTAGCATGGATGTGCTAACAGCTAAACATGGAGGTCATGTGCGGCTGCTTCACTCTGTCACCTGAGGAGGAACCTGTGAAGTGAAAAGAAGCTGAAGTCAAAAGTCACAACTACTGCAGGAAAAAAAAAAAGAGTTAACTCAGTTAGCATGGATATGCTAACAGTTTAACATGGAGGAAGCCATGTTTGTTTCAGTCAGTCACCCCAGGAGGAACCTGTGAAAAGAAAAGAACAGGTTAGCATAGCATGACAACACTGGAAGCTGCAGCAGACTTTAACAGCAAAAAACAAGAATCAAATACAAACCAGGAGGAGGACGAGGAGCAGAGAGGAGGAGACCAGAGGAGGAGATGCTGCCAGAGCTGACTGCACTGACTGACTGAGCCCGACCCGGCTCTTTATAGCCCCAACACCAGGTGCAACGCATCAGGTAACGAAGCTGCAGCACTCACAGGAGCAGGAACACCTGGGACAGCCAATCAGCTGACTCATTCTGAAGATCAGCTGCACCTGTGTGTGAGACACGCACACACACACACACACACACACACACAGAGAGAGAGGTTTAGTATCAACAACTCACTACATCTATTTACTGGTGGATTATGTCTGTGATTCCACACACTCTGTTGTACAGGAAAGAAAACACATTGTGTTACACGTTGTTTATCCACACACACACACACACACACACAAGTTGTGCAACTGAATGTTGCATTTAAGTAAACAAAACTGACCAGGCTGAGCAGTGTCAGCACAGTGTGTGTTTTTGTTGGGGCCAAAATTTAATGTTTTTAAACACATAATCATCATAACAGGCACAACAACAACAACAACAACAACAAAAACAGCTCATATTAATGACACACACATCTGGAGCACATCAGCATGCTGACAGGAAACATGGAGGCGTGACCTGCTGACAAAACACACACACACACACACACCTTCACCATCACAGCACCTCCTTAAGCCACACCCCCAGCGTACGACCTGTACAGGTGAAAACACATTCAGGAACTCATCACATTCTGACATACACATTCCATTCCACTTGAGAGGCCACTCCACCCGCCCTCCACACCAGGCTGAATAATACAAGCGCCTCCATTCAGTTCACGTCCCCTCGGCAGCGGCGGCGTCTCCACTTCATTTCCTCCTTGTTTACGGCTCTCTCTGGAGATCTGAAGTTCATAATCACACATATTCTTAATTCCAGATTAAGCCATGGGGGGGGGGGGAGGGGGCAAAGAATTTCATGTACACTTCACCACATTTTGACAAACATGACCTCCCCTCGCCGGGGTGGGGCGCGGATTACACGGGACAAAAGCGGGCCCGCTCGCCGTACCAGGGCTTAAGGGCGCGGGGGCGACAGATTAGAATTACCCCCCCTCTCGGGGGAGATAAGAGGGACGCCACCATCAGGAAGACGCCACGCGCCGTAATGAACCGCTGATCTCTCCCTCCGCCGCCGCCGAGCACGTGTGTGTGAAGTGGAGATTCGTAAATCTTCAAAACACACACACACTCCACCCCCCCCATTATGAAAAGCAAGACTTATGCATCCACTTCAAACTTGATCTGGGTTATCAGAGGTTGGAGGAGTCCACTTACACACACACCCCCCCCCCAAAAAAGAAAACCCAGCCCCCCCCACCACACACACACACACACAACTCGCCTGTTTTCTTATTACCCCAGATAATTACAGATATGTCACGCGTGTGGCGGCGTGACGCGTGCTGACGCAGGGGGGGGGGGGCGATCTCAATTAGCTCCCAGTGCTCCAGGTTAATGGAACTTTTGATTGGGGGGAAAACTCGGGTTTCCCAGACAGGAAGTGTGTGTGTTTGGGGGGTGGAGGGGGGGTCGACCCCATCCTTATCTACAGCCGCAGAGAGACGAGTTGCTCTCATGTGTTTCTCCACCCGCCCCCCCCTTTGCACACTTTATGACGGAAACAAGCGTTCACATCCTACACGGCGGGCGAGCACACACACACACACACACACACACACCCCCAAATCAGGTGACCCAAGCATCAGTGAGATTACTGGACACACTCAACCCCCCCTCTGGCCAAACGAAAGCAGCGATCAGAGGACAACACGAAACACTGACCTGCAGGGCTCCTTCCTCCTCCTCCTCCTCCTTCCTCCTCCTCCTCCACCGCTGTGAAAAAAACATGGAGGCATCAGTGAGTCTCAGCTGAACTGGTCTGCGGCCACGTTGGAGGGGAGGTGACAAGAGAAGCAGCACAAGAGAATCATTCCTGTAATTTCCCCAAAAACAAAAAAGAGCTCGAGGTGGAATTGTTCTCCGGGGGGGGTGGAGCTGCCACCTCTCTTTCTCCTCTCCTTCCAGTTTACCTAACTGGCCAAAAAACACAGGGAGTGAGGAGGGGGGGGGGGGTTTACACACACAAACAAGCCTCCCGAGGAATGGGCTGGCGAGCGGGGGGGAAGAAATGCGGCCTGACAATCTCCCCTTCCCTCCGGCGGCCGGATGCCAGAAAGGAGCGGCGTTTCTTCCCGGAGATCTTTTAGCCAAGATGCCAGGGATTAAGGAAGAGACGACTGCGGGACACGGCCGCGTCACCTAGCATTAAACAGCCCTAAACTCTCCGGTTATGAGATACTCTGGGGAAAATAGGTCAGGGCCGGGGGGGGGAGGGTTTCCGATTTCTCGCCTCTGGAGTCTTCTCCCTTCGCGGCGTAAACAAGCCGTCACCAGGAATTCCGAGGACGGCAGCGGACCTGGATCGCTCAAAACTTTTCCGTTCTTTGGTGTGCGTTTAACACCGGTCACGTCCGGACGACAGAGCCGCCGCCGTTCCTCCCCGCGTTTGCGTCTCCCCCTGTCGTCTTTGTCGTCTCGGCCCGCGCTGAATAATTCAGCGGCGCAAACAAACGGAATAAAACATAGATAGTTATGAGGCATAAATATGAACAAACAGCATCTAAAAGCATTAAGGAGCGACACATGAGGACAGTGTGTTTGACTGGTCGGACACACACGCACACGCACACACACACACACGCCTAATGATGTGCGGCCTGTCACAGAGACGCAGCCAAATTACATGCAGGACTACAAAGCCTCCGTCCGAGGTTCGCTCGCCGTGCAACACCCTGCAAAACAATAAGTGGGATTCAGCAGCTGCAAATTGCACTAAAATTTTCCCAGTCTCTTTCTGTGAATTATTAATGAGAGCCACACCAAAAAAGACAAAAGTGGGAGGGGGTGGTGGTGGTGGTGGTGGTGGTGGGTGGGGTATCTACAGTATAACGGAGCGTTGGAGAATGGTGTAATTACGCCAGAGAATGAGAAATGGAACAAAGTTGCTGGAGCCAGAAAAAAAAAAGGCGAAGGCAGAAAGTGAAACTAAGAGCTGGGGAAATGTGGAGCTGCGACGGCGAGAGAGGATCCACGCGCAATTAAAAAACAGGGGGGGGGGGCACGGTCGGAGAGGAAAAACGTTAAAAAAAAAAGAGGGGGGGGGTTGAATTTTTACAGGATCTGTTTGGGAAATATGGGAGAACTCACAGTCCAACATAACGTTTGTAGTTTCTTTTAAGAATTTAACATCGGCGCCGTCGTCCCCGCCGAGTGACGGGTGTCAGCGCCCGGTTACCTTGGAAACCCACAGAGGTTCTGCAGGGCGTCCATGACTGGGCGTCACGGCGCCGTGGCTCATCTGCGGGGGGGGGGCAGCTTCATCCACCTGGGGGGGGGGTCTTTGCCCGGGGGCCCATTACCTCATAATTAGCGGCTCTGGCTGGCATTAGCTATGTCTGAGTGAAACACACACACACACACACACTCTCACTGTTCTGTCGTCCTTTGGCACAGCTGAGAAGACGCCAGCCAGCACACACACACACACACACACACACACACACACACGAGGTTGAACCGAGGGCCTGGCACTGTCCTCTGCCCACAGGAGGCGGCGGCGTCCCTCAGGGATCCAGAACCAACCCCACATACCTCGGGGGGGGGCAACTCACTCACCCAGCTGGACTCAGTGAGGAAGAGGATGATGATGAGCACATGACACGGGCAGGATGTTGATCACCTGACGCGGACACAGGAAGCAGGAATTCAGTCTTAAAATTAGACCGATCGATGCGCGACACGATACCTTCACCTGACACCGATCCGCCGGGGTCAAAGGTCACGGCGAGCTCGCCCGGCGGTGTCGACGTCTAGGGTTCGGCTGTTTCCTGGTGCTGTTCTGCCATCTGGCGGCCGCTCGGCTGCAGTGCAGATCTGATCCGGTCGAAACAGCTCGCCGAAAAATGAGATAATCCAGAAAATTATGCAGAGGAGCAAACAATGAGCAGATTATTTGATGACAAAAACAACTGCTCCTTATTAATGTGTTATGCTATGTGTGTGTGTGTGTGCAGCGTGTGTGTCACTACCCTCCTCCTCCTCCTCCTCCTCGCAGAGTTCAAGGTCGCCGTGCATCTATTTCCAGCTCGTCTCCGCTTTGATCCGTGTCGCAAAATGACAAGGTAACGCAACTCGGGGGGTCAGCTGTGTTACAGGAACGCTTCCACGGATCGGCGAGGAGGAAATCAATCCCGCCTGACAGTGTCTTCGGGACACACCGACCCGGCTGGACCGCCACGACCGCAAACGCACGTGAGTTCACACTAACGCAGCTGTCCCGTCCGACGCGCTCCACCTCTGTCAGCTCCGGTTTCGTCTGTCGTCCCAGAAGTTCAGCTCCCGAAAGCTGCGCCCGACGTTTTTTTGGGAGAATGATGGACGGAGATAATCCTTTAACAGGAAGAAAAACAGGAGAAGGAAGAAGGCGAGAGATGAGCCGCGGGTCGAGTCGCACGCAAAACGTTAGCTCCGCTTACGCTTTACCTCCCGCACACCTGCCTTCAGACAGGAACCACAGGTTGAGGCCTCGCTCTGTGTGTGTGTGTGTGTGTGTGTGTGTGTGTGTGTGATGCAGCCTGTGCCCCCCCCCCCCAACACACACACACACACAACCCCTCCCTCAGTGCTCGTAATATCTGCTGTTTCTGTGGCCAAACAATGCCTGTAAGCGCTGGCAGCCATTAGACTCACTCCCAGGTCATTGAGCATTCCCTGCTAGCTAATTACAACAGGGCCTGTAGTTGTCTGCACACACACACACACACACACACACACACACACACACACACACACACACACACACACACACACACACACACACGCGTCGCCTGTCTGGAAACACACAGGCATCTGCGGAGGACAGTGGGAGGGTCGCGCAGGGGTTGCATGGGGGACGTATTTCTGACAAATGTGCCATCTTGGTAATTAGCTGGGAAGCAACATATGAAACATTAAACACGCCGGGCGCCGACGACAATCAAAACATTTCATTTGTTGTCAATTATTCATCACTTTGAAGGTTCTGAAGGGGTCGTTAATATGGAAATAAGCCCGCGATGCTAACAAGGTTGTAGTATCTGATTCCACATCATCTGAGCACAGAGCGCCCCCCCCACACACACACACACACACACGCCTCCACTCCTTTCAGGCTAATATTTTGTCTTTTCCATCGTGATTTCGTCTCTTATTCATGAAGCCCGTCCTTCAAACAAAACCGTTTTTCGGACTTAAAAAACAAGCCGCTTTTATCCCTCAGCTCTGACGCGCTTCTTTGATGCCGGCGTCGACTTGAGCTCCGCCTCAGATGAAGTTAAACCCACCCGCTCCACTTCTTCTATGCACCTGCTTCTTTTTTTTCCGAGACAGCGGTCACTAAAGTCTGGAGCCGCTCACGCCACAGTGTGTCGTTCCCCCGCAATTAATTAACGGGGTGAGAAGCCGCCACGCCGCGGCCTACCTTTACCAGCTGTCAAATCAGACAGACGTGGTCTGGAATCATGAGCCCGAGGGGCCCGGCTGATTTAAAGTAATTAGTTTGGATGCATTCAGCTCTCAGTGTGCATTACCTGTCGAGGGCCGCCCACGCCAACGCCGCCGCCGCCGCCACCAGCCCGGGGCGCCACACACACACACACACAGCGAGGAGAGGTCGGGGGGGGGGAACCAGGGAGGCAGGTGATGCTTCCTGTCAAAACAAGACAAGATATAAAACAGCTGATGCACGTAAACAAAGCTTGGGAAAAATGAGCCGTGTGCTGCAGAATCTGTAATGTTCAAATAAATCTGTCAAAAATAGAGGAGGGGAAACTCTATCTTCTTCTGTACACAGTCCGTGTGAGTTTATTAAGAGGCTTCATCTGCATATTCCTATTTCTTTCTTTTCTTCTTTTTTTTTTTTTACAGTACGCCCCAGGAAAGACAATACCCAACCTCTCGTCAATTATTTATTCTCACATCATCCCAAAAAAGATGACAAATGCTAATTCTGGTCCATTCCCCAGCTGGGCATCCGAGCGCTCATTAGTTTTAAAGAAGGTTAATCCATTTAGGTTTTTGCATATTGATATGCCAATTACGTGTGATCGCGGAAAAGGCATCCGTCAAGGTAATAGTGCATAAACACATGCGGGAACATTAGGGAGAAGTCAACGTTATAATAAAGTAGGTGTTAATTGGCGAGGGGAGGACTGTCGGCGAGCTCATGTGTGTAATGTACAGCCGGGTGGGGGCGTGTCAGCGTGTGTGTGTGTGTGTGTGTGTGTGTGTGTGTGTGTGTGTGTGGGGTCGTCTGATTTTTTGACGTCTACAAACCACATGCAGCGTTCAGAAAAGGGGGAATATCAATAAAGCTGCTCAGACACGCTAAATAAAAATGTACATGTGTACTACTGAACAGCAACCTTTAAAAGTTAAATATACTACAAGGTGATCGTTTTTTAACTCAAATATACCGGGTGAGAAACAGTAAAATCATCCTTTAAACTACTTATTATAATGAAATATATATATATTAAATAAACAACAGCTCGTTTGTTTGTCAAACTCCGTATTTCTCACCGCATCGTGTTTCTTCTGCTCACGCTAACGAATTGAACTCTCGCAAACGCGGTAATTAGGAAAACAAAACACGCACTTCCGACTTCCTGCTTTAACCGTCTCTGTCCGTTCGACCAATCGAAATGCGCGCCATGTTTCTTACGCATGCGCACTGTCCCCCACCCACCGACCGACCGCATAACGGAGCTAAATTAGCTACTTAAGCTAGCCACGTCAACTCCAATTTAAACATTAAAATAAAGCTCCGATAAAATCCAAAACGCAGTTAATATGTACACAAAATACACACGAAACTGTTAATGACACATTTTCCCGATGTCAACTGTCATAACTTGCCTGAAAAAGGGGAAATATCAATGAAGACGCGCGGAGATGACGCCTCCTCTCCGGAAGCTGCGCGACACAGAGAGTCGTCGTCCCCCCCGCGTGAGCGCGCACGCACGGATGACGCAACCACAGGTACTCACCGTCTAAAAATTAAAAAGTAAAATAAATTTTAAAAAACTTATTAATGTCGATGACATATCAAGTCACGTGACTGGCACATTCATGTATGAATAAATTCTGTTTTCACTTTATTTAATGGCTGAATTTATTGATTTTAACAGTTTTCTAATAAAAATCAGCTCTTTCAACACTGACTTAGGTTTTGTGGTAAAGAATTTAGATTCTCGACATCAAATCACTTACCTCACAGCAAAAACAATCCAATGTTGAACAAAGAAACACACAAATCCAATTACTGTGGTTTCTTTATTCAACATTAGATTGAGGAGGATTATAAATATATTTTATTCCAACCAATCCCCAAATTCCTCACTCTAACAGAATGACACCTAAAATTATCCAACACAGAGATTGAATTTAATCGCAGCTGATGTTTTTTGCAGTAAACTTCAGTCCACTCCCACCATCTCAACAAAGTGGCAGACGTCACCGAAGGTATTGCAGAGCGTCACGCTGGACTCCAGGTGCTCCAGGTAACCCGTCAGGAGGCGGGACTTCCTGCACAGCACCTGCATCGTGGTCACGTTGAAAGGACAGTTACGTCAGCGCGGCCTGACCTGTCGCGAACCAGGAAGTAGGCAGCAGTGCCTCCTTGGAGGAGACGACCCCCCCGGCTCTGGGCTGCCCTTTGACCTCTGCCCCCATCCTGTGCAGCCATGAGGCGGCGTTGACCTGCGACAGGAGAAAAAAAATTCATGGGGCGCAGCAGGAAGTTGGTGGAACCACCTCCTGAGTCTTCCTGCGTTTCCTCACACCGCCACCAGATGGCAGCAAAGTACCGCCGCTCTCGGAGCAGAGGGACGTTTTCTCGACATGTGGGATCACCCTCCTCTTCCTCCTCTTCCTCCTCTTCCTCCTCGCTGCTCGCTGCTCTTCATCACGTCAGCGTCACAGCAGAACCTGAGTGAACAAGACGCAGATCACACGGTTGCGTTATTATCGTCGCAGTTTTCCTCACAGAGCTTTGCTCACATGACAGGAAGAGGTCAGCAAAGCCGGCCAATCAGAAGCGGGCGCAGGTTTTAATTGCCCGTATTGGAGGGAAGCTGACACGGCGTCGGCGGCACCTCGTCACCTCCTAATCCGACTCGACAGAGTGAGAAAGCCAACGCCGGAGGTTCGGAGGTCGCGCTGCGTTTTTTTTTTATTCTGCGGCGTGGAGGTGCGAGCTGACCCCCGGGGCCTCGGCACTTCACCTCAGAACTGAGACCGGAACCAGAACCAGAACCAGAACCGGGACCTTCTCCGTCCAAACCATGTTGTTGAGCCTCGCGTGCCTTCTCAACACGACAGCTCACATCAGTCACACTGATGAAGATGCAGCATCCTCCAGGTCAAGCAGATTGACCTCTGACCCCCCCCCACCTTGACCTCTGAAGGAGCCGAGCCTTTTGAGGTCAAAACAAATATGCAGCCCCCCCCCCCATTAAAACTCCAACTCCATAACTTGACTGGAGGAGACACAGCGACGCACACAGACGCTTTAAAGCTGACTCATGGTTGAGTGCAGCAACAATATGGTCACAATGTGTGTGTGTGTGTGTGTGTGTGTGTGTGTGTGTGTGTGTGTTGTGTGTGGGGTGGGGGGGGGGGGGGGCGGACACGCCTCTTGCATGTTGTTGCCTTGTTTTTCTCACAGTAAAAGAGGATGTGCGACATCTGGAAGCGCTCAGGGGGCAGGACTCAACCCCCACCCGCAACCCCACCCGCCATTTGTTGTTTCTCACGGCGCAAACATCAAAGAGGGTGACAGATAATGCCTCCACCCCCCACCTCCACCCCCACCCCCACTCCCACCCCTGTACCTGCTTCAACAAGAAGCCACCGACAATGCAGTGGGGGTGGGGTGGTGCAGGAGGTTCTCCAACATGGACTGAGGATGAAACACAGAACACGTGTGTAAGCTGTGCCAGTACTGCAAAGTACTTATACTGTAGTACCGTAAAGTATCTGCAAATATATAGTGTCGGTGCAGTTGTCCCCAACGGACGCGTACCCGAGCGTCCCGCGGCGGCGACAGGTGAGGTCACGTGACTCTGCGCACCTCCTGCGTCAGGTCGTGGCGGGGTCAGCAGACGGGCGCTCTGATAGGACAGAAGGCGGGGCCAGCTGGGATTATCTGATCGCTGGAACGACGACCCAGACTCCAAAGGTCAAAGGTGAGACCTGCGCTGAGACAGAAACGCACACAGATTATAGAGTCCAGAGCGAGGAATGGACGTGATTGTCATTTCTTCTTCTAATTCAGAAGCAAACAACAACAACAACAACACAACAACAACACAACAACACAACAACACAACAACACTTTGACAGTGTGAGCTGGATCCTGGTGCCGCTCACACACTTCCTCCTTTATTTAGTGGAAAGGTATTTCTCTTTGTCTCCAAAACCTCCAGCACCTGATATTTACTCCACGCGCTGGAGGCCGACCTCCACCCCCTCCACCTCCCCCTCCTCCACCTCCTCCTCCTCCTCCTCCCCTCCTCCTCCTCCTCCACCTCCTCCTCCTCCTCCCCCCCTGCGGTGAAACCCTGTCAGTCACAATCGGAGTGAGCAGATGAGGCAAGTCACGCTCGTCTCCGGGAACGTGAAGTTTGTTTTCCTTATTTCTTCTGGAATATCGCCTCTTTTTTCTTCTCCCCTTCTTCTCCACATCCTCCGTGAGGACAAACTTCCGGTGGAGTGTAACCGTAAGTCGGGATGACGATAATCTCCCACTTCCCGTGCAGCTGCTGTGTTTATTTCCCCGGTCGGTGACAGAAAGGATCCAGAAAAACACTTGATGACGGCGTCCACTGCGCCCGGCTTTGATCCGGACCCACCTCCAGGAGGAGTCTTCTGTGGTTTGTCCCCTCCTCCCTCCCTCCCTCCCTCCCTCCCTCCCTCCCTCCTTACCTACCTACCTCCCTCCTCCTCTTCTTTGTCATCCCGGCACAGGGGGGGGAAGAAACAGCCTGCAGCGAGCCGAGCGCACACTCCACGCTTCCTCTTCTCCTCCGAAACCGGAGCGGGGAGATATGCGTTTTGGTTTCTCCGGACTCTGGATGGGAGCGGACGACTGAGGCGAGGCCCGTCGCGTGAAAAACCTCAACCCCACCCTCGCCCCCACCCCCTTTCCCCCCCAGGAGCCGCCTCGGCGATGGAGCGCTGCGCACGTGGATCCCGGCGCCTCCCGTTCCCTGGATGTTTACGGGTGGCGCTGCTGTGGATGGTGCAGCTGGGAGCGTTGGCGCAGCACGGTAGGGTGTTTCGTCTTCTCCGTCAGGGGGGTGGGGGCGGGGGTGGGTGTTTAAAGTCGAAGCAGATGTCTAATGCGATCCAGAGCAGATATAATGAAGGTGGAGCCCGTTCAGAACGGCATTCCCATCACTCCACGCTGGAAAACTTAAGTTTTGTTTTGAGGTTGAAATCTTCCTCACGCACCAACGCGCTTCAACTTTATGTCAACTTCCCTAAACTGCCGCAGCAGATAATTATCTGACCGCTGACGACCACAGACAGGCCCGGGCCTGACGCTTTTTTTACTAATCATTACTTACATGTACCTGTGGAGTGTCATTACTCACAAACAGGGAAACGCTAAGAGACGCCCGAGCCTGAAACCCGGCTCCTCTCGGACGACGTCTCGCTCCTATCTCGGGGTCTCGGATCAAAGCGCGCGCTCGTAAAAGCTCCGAGGAGGGGCCGTCGTAAAACCAGCAGCCGCGGGGGTCTTCGAGTTTTTCGGCCTCGTCCGGACCCGGATCCCCGGGCCCTGCAGAGACCTGTTAGCCAGGCTAATCTTCTGTGCGTGAAGAACCCGCTCCCCCTGGGGCCCCGGGGGCCTCCCTCCCAGCGGGATGGTCTCCCCCCACCCCGGGGCCGCCTCGTTAGCTCAACACCCCCCTCCCCGGCTGTTTGGACGACCTTTGACCTCCCGTCTTGTCTGCGGGAACTTCCAGACGAGGCGTCAATGTAAACTGCGGGCGTGACGAGACGTCCTCGACGCCCTGCGCGTGTCGTCGCGCCCGGAGATTCCTCGTTTTTCGTTTCCTCTCGATTGGAACCGTCTCCGGGTCGGTCCCGCTGTCAGGGGGAGATTCAAACGATTAACAAGCACGTGTCGCCCTCAGCTCCGGAGTGTCACCCCGGAGGCCACCGGATTCTGCGCAATCCCAACCGGAGCGTGGACTTTGACTCCACGGAGATCCAGAACTCGGCCATCCAGGACCTGATCTGCGACCACTCGCTGTCGCCCGGCTGGTACCGATTCACGATCAACGACAAGCCGGCGGAGATGCCGACCTCCTGCGTCGAGGTGAGAACGTTCCCGCCCGTTCCCGCCCCGTTCGCTCCGCTTTCCCACAACTCCCCAGAGCAGAACAAAGGCCCAAATCCGGCGGATCGGTTTAACGAGCACCTGGAGGGAGTAATGACCCCCCCCGACTGCAGGTAATGACCGTTTCCGTCTCGGCCCGCGCAGATGAACCGCTGCGGCACTCAGGCTCCGGCGTGGCTGTCGCTGAGGGACGCCTCCCTGCCGCCGCCCGGCGAGCAGCGCCGGCTCTCCGCCTGCGCCACCTGGCGCTTCTTCGGCGGCGGCGCCGCGGACTGCTGCCTCTTCCGCATCCCCGTCACGGTGCGCAACTGCGGCGACTTCCTGCTCTACTACCTGCAGCCCACGCAGGGGTGCATGGGATACTGCGCCGAAGGTGAAAGAAAATGACAGGTGATTTCGTAGGATCGATTAACCGGCGCTAAATCATCGGCCAATCACGATCCAATGTTTCAGTTGTTCCCGACGCGGGGCGGGGACTCTGCCCGCCGGGTGAGGTGGAAGTCAACGGCCGGTGCAAAGGTGAGACTCTTCGCCCGTTCCACTTTTCCTCGCTCGTCTCCGTTTTTTTTTTTGTTTTTTGACGACCTCTCCGCTTCCAGCCGCCGTCCCGTCCCTGCCCTCCCGGCCCACCGTCGCCCCGGAGCTGACGGGCCGCGGCGTCCGCCTGAGGTGCTCCTTCGTCCCGCCGCCGTGGAGCCGGCCGCTGGGCTTCCAGGTGGTGTGGGCCCGACGTGTCGGCCGCGGCATGAAGGCCGAGATCAGGCGGGAGTCCACGCTGACGCCCTTCTCTCTCGCCGAGATGGACGGCGTTCACTTCAGGCTCGGAGAGACGGTAAATCCCCGCCGGATCGGGTTTTTGGGTGGCGGCATCTGGGTCGGAGTCAGGTCAAAGGTCGAGTGGATCCCCGACAGACAAATCCTTTCCTTCCAGTTCTCCTGCAGCGTGTCCACCTTCAGCGCCAACTCCAGCGGCGCCCGGTCCGCTCCGAAGGAAAGCGAGGGTTTCTACGCCGGGCTGAAGGTAAAACGTTCGACTCGTCGGCTCCTCGAGGAGAAAACCAAATCCTGATCCCGTTCCCCCCTCCCTCCTCTCCGGGTTCTCCAGTTCTCTCCGGACCCGCTGCACGTCGCGGAGAACGGTCGGGCGCACGAGGTGAGCGTCCACAGCACCGTGCCCGTCCCCTGCCACGACGCGGACGGCGGCCGCCACCCCTGCGGCGTCCCCCTGGCGCTGAGCGTCCAGGACGCAGGTGAGAGCCGCGGCGGCACCTGGCCACAAGATGATGTCATCCCGTCAGCGCAAACGGAGATGATTACAGGGTCGGGGTTTTTCCTCCCGCCGTGCTCCGACTTGTCCCGTCCGTTAACGCGAACTCGCCGCCCGCAGACGGCGTGGCACGCGAGGCCTCCGACGTGGCGCTGTCCGACTGCCAGGTGGAGCTCCGGCCTCACGCCTGCGGCGGCGGCGGCGGCGGCGGCGGCGGCAGCTGCGGCCGGGCGACGTTCTTCATCGCCGCCGTCACAGATTTCGCACGAGACGGGGACCGCCCCAGCCTGATCCGCGTCCGGCCCGGACCCGGCGCCCCGCCGCTGTGGAGGAGCTACGTCCCGACGTCCCTCAAGGTGAGCTGAAGCCAAACTCCCGGAATTGTGGTCCTTGTCCCCCCCTTGTCTTCCCACGTGAGACATGACGGCGGCCGTGCAGACGCGGCGTCTCCCATCTGTGTTGAATGAAAACATCAAAGCCCAGAGGTCACGGGGTCAGAGGGTGGGGCCTCCCCCCACTTAATCTTTGTTGTCCCGACCTCCGCCCCCAGGTCACGGTCCAGGACGTTCCCACCTCCGTCTGCTACTCCCTGACTGACCCGCATGTCATCACGCTGGACGGCAGGTAAATCCCCTCCTCGCCGGGGCCGCGCTCGTCCGCGGGGGGGAAACCCCGGATTAACTGGGATTAACTGCGTGCAGGCGCTACGAGAACCACCAGACCGGCACCTTCGTCCTGTACCGCAGCCTGGCCAGGGAGTTCGAGGTGCACGCTCGCCAGTGGGACTGCGGCGGCCGCCACTACGCCGTCGCGTGCAACTGCGGCGTGGCGGCGCGAGAGGGCGGCGAGGTCGTCGTCTTCGACATGTGCGACGGGCGGCCGCGGGAGAGCCGGCCGCGGCTCACCCTGAAGGGCGGCCGGGTCCGGGTGCTGGAGTCCCACCAGGGGAAGAAGGTCACCGTAGGTATCCGGACATTTTGACGCACGCCGTCGGCCCCTCGCGTCCGCGAACCGCCGCCGAAACTTTGCGTTAATCGGCGGCTGGGCGCGACTCTCCTCTCGCAGTTGATGTTTCCCTCGGGGGCCTTCGTCAGGGCCGACGTCGGCGACTGGGGGATGAGCCTGTCGGTGCGGGCGCCGGGCGCCGACTACGGCAACACGACCGGCCTCTGCGGCACCTTCGACCGCGACGGCAGCAACGACTTCCGCGGCGCCGACGGCGTCTCCCGCGGCGACCCGCGCCGCTTCATCGAGGACTGGAGGTCGGCCCGCGACTCGGGCAAATTCAGAAGAGTCGGTCGAGTCTCGGCGAGGCTTTTCACGGTTTCCCCTTTCCTCTCCTGCGTGCTAGGATCGCTCCGGGCGAGAGCTTGTTTGACGGGACGCCCCCCGGGACCGCGCCGGAGGCGAGGACGCCGTTCTGTCGGTGCAGGGAGACGAGGAACCCGTACGACGCCGGCGCTCGCTCCGACTGCACGTCCTACGACGACGTGGATTACGCGTCCGTCTTCCCCTCCGTGGACACGACCGCGGAATACCTGCGGGGTCCGGACACGTCCGCCTTCGACGGCCGTCCTCCGGCGAGGGCGCACCTCCGCTCTCACGGGAACGGAGCCGAGAGCGATCTGGAACGGGACGGCGAGTTCGGGGAGGATCACCTGCTCTCCGCTGACGGGCGCAGGAGACGGGCGCCGCTCCACTTCCGGCCCGTCTTCGCCGCCGGGAGTCGGGTCGACCTGGACGACCTGGCGTACTTCTTCCCCGAGGACCACCTGGCGGAGGCGCGGCCGGAGCCGCGGCCCCGGTGGCCCGCGCCGAGCGGCCTGACCTCGGCCCAGGCCCTGGAGGCGTGCGAGGCGGCGCTGGCCAACTCCAGCGTGGGCGCGGCGTGCCGGGGGCTGCTGGGACGCCGCCTGGACGAGGCGGTGGACCTCTGCGTCCTGGACCTGCAGCTGAAAGACGACCTTGGCTGGGACGAGGCGCTGCTGCCGTACCTGGAGAACGAGTGCGAGAGGCGGTTGCTGGAAAACCGCGGCCGCGCGGCTCCGGAGGCGTCCGGGGAGGAGGCAGCAGCAGCGATGGCGCTGCGCTGCCCCAACTCCTGCAGCGGAAACGGAGAGTGCACGGAGCGGGGCTGCCGGTGCCGACCCGGCCACAGCTCCCACGATTGCAGCCGGGCCGTCGGTGAGTATACCGGCCCTCCCGTCTTCCGATTGGCCGGCTCGGCGGTAACCTCTGCTCTCATAGGCCAGCCGGTCGAGATAACGGATCTGGAGAACGGGGGACTGTGCGACGTCCGAGCCTCCGACTGCCGCGCGGTCCAGGTCTTCGGCCTCGGCTTCGTGGACTCGCCGGCCCTCGGGTGTCACGCCACCAGACTGAAGGTGAGACGAGGCGCGGACGCTCCGACGGCACCGAGCGCGTTCGTTATTTAACGTTTTGTTTTGATCGCCCGCAGCACGTGAACGGCGTCTGGGTCGCGGGGGAGAAGCAGAGGACGAAAGCCACCTTCCTCAGCTCCACGGCGCTGGACTGCGGCGTCCCGTCGCCGAGCGGCGCAGCGGCGGCGGGCGCGGAGCGTTTCCTGATGGATGACAAACCGTACGCTCGCTGGGAGATCAAGGTGACCCCGCGTTACAAGCGCGTTCCCGCGTTTGCGTCGACTTCGCGCCCGCTCACGAAATCCCCCTCCCTCCTCGCGTCAGGTGACCAACGACGGCTCCCAGTACAGCGGCGCCAAGGCGGTGACGGTCTACGACGGCGTGTGCCAGGTCTGCGAGGCATCGCCCTCCGGACTCTGTAAGTTAAAGGTAACTCCAACCTGCTGTTCAAGGGGAGGTGCAGTGCAATAAAACAAACACACACACAGTTTAATCCACTCTCTGTTCGCCAGGAGCGGACGTGCAACATCGACGGGACGTGTTTCGCCGAGGGCGACGTCAACCCCGGCAGCCCCTGCCTGCTCTGCGACCCGGACGCCTCCAAGTTCAGCTGGTCCGTCAACCAAGGTGCAAAGAGACGTGGGACGGGGGACGTGGGGACGGGGGGACGGGGGACGGGGGCGGGGGGAGGGGGGCGTCCCGTGCGGGGCGGTTTCCCACGGGAACTTATGACGCTCCGGGTTTCAGGTTTTCTTTTCCACTTGCGACCCGTCGGTAGATCAAAGGGGGGTTCGGTTTCCGCGGCACGTCCCGACCTGCCGCCAAAATGACACGCTCGGTTCCCACGGCGACACGGCCCCAGCATCCATTCCGGGGGACGGGAAGCGGACGCTGGCTTCATCCCGTTTTCCTTCGCTTCTCTCCTCCTCCGGCAGTCAACGCGCCGCCGGCCTTCCACCGGCCGCGAGGCAACCTGCGAGCGTTCGCCGGGGAGAACTTCGTCTTCCAGCTGGCGGCGTCGGACCCCGAGGGCTCGGCGCTCCTCTTCCAGCTGGAGGAGGGTCCGAGTGGGGCCGTCCTCTCCCCGGCCGGCCTGCTCATCTGGAGGGTCCCGCCGCTTCCCGGGGAGAGCCGCACGTTCCGCTTCACGCTGTCGGACGAATGCGACGCCCGGAGCGGCTTCAGCGTGGAGGTAGAGGTGGAGGAGCGGGAAAAAGACGCGGGGGATTTAGAGATTACTCAGATTAACGAACACCGTGTCCTGTGTTTTCCCACCCCGTAATCCAGGTCGACGTGGCGCCGTGCGGCTGCCGGAACGGGGGCACGTGCGTGACGGACGTCAACTTCCCGGCCGGCAGCGGGAAATACCTGTGCGTGTGTCCCGAGGACAAGCGGGGCGAGCTCTGCGACGAGGACGCCGGCGGGAAGTGCGCCCGCGGATGCCGGTGTCCCGCGGGGCTGAGAGGTGAGAGGCGGCCGCGTTCGCTTCCGGAGGATCCGTCACGCTCCGGCTTCACAGAATCCATGTTTTTTCTTCCCCGGAAGGCGCGGCGTGCCTGGAAGACATCAACGAGTGCGAAAGGAAGCCGTGTTTCCCGGGAGTCCAGTGCTTCAACAGCTTCGGCTCGTACGGCTGCGGGCCCTGCCCCAAAGGCATGCTGGGAAACGGCACCAAGTGTACAGGTGAGCGCCAGACCGCCGGGTCGCAGGTTTGTGGAATCTGGCGTCCAGAGGCCGTAAAACAAATCCTCGGCAGCTTTGAGGATAAATTTATGGATCGTGGGTGAAGTGATTCCAGGTGAGAGCGTGATCAAACACCATCCGTGTCTGTATTCGTGCAGCCGTCGTCGGGCCGCCGCCGCCGCCGCCGCCTCCCGCCTCCAGCACCTCCAGCTCCCCGCAGGTGAAGTCCGAGGCGGGGAAGGCGTTTCCGCCCCCGACGGAGACGGCCGCCGGGAGGAAGCCTCCAGATCGACGCCTCGATCCGACAGCCGCGTCCCGAACAAAGACGGACGCTCCGAGGAAAACCCAAGGAAACGACCCGGCTCCACCCGGGAACGACGCGGACCGAGCCGGGCCCCAAATCGGCAACACGGTCGTCAAGACGCCCGCGTCGGCCACGTGCGCCAGCAGGCCCTGCTTCCCGGGGGTCCAGTGCGTCGACCGCCGGCCGCCGCACGTCGGCTACGTCTGCGGCCGCTGCCCCCCCGGCCTCCGCGGCAACGGACGCGTCTGTACGAAGAACGCCGCGGCGGCAGGTAAGAACAGATATATGGATGAGAAGTCGTGCTCCTGCTCGGGCGCTGACGCCACTTCCTGTCTTTCCTCAGCGTCCAATCAGCTCCCTCGGCAGCAGACCGCGGGCCAGGCCAGGGGATCCAGGGTCTCCCGGCTCCACCTGCCCGACCTGCCCGCCAGACACGCCATCAAGCACCTGTCCTCCTCGTCCGCCGCCGCCGGGCCGGGCCGGGCCGACGCCCCCCCCCGCCGGGCGCCGGCGGCGACGGGACGGGGGGGCGGCACCGGGAGGAGGGAAGCGGTCGCCGCTGCCGTAGAGGTTCCAAAAGCTCCGCTGTTCCACGTCAACGCAGACGCTCGCACCGCCCGGCGCGGCGCCGGCCCGCGATGGGACGACAGAGGAACCGTCATGGCCGCCCCCGGAGGGTCCCGGGCTCCCCACGGAGGGTCCCGGGCTCCCCACGGGCCCGTCTCCAAGGTGAGTCTCCGCCTCCCGGAACTCCGCCTCCTCTTCACGAGTCCCGACTCAGAACTCCATCCCACAGGGGTCGGACTCGGCGCTGACTGGTGCCGCACCTGTAAAGGTGACTCCTCCCGCGGCGCCGCCCAAACCCCGGACCCCTCCCCGACCAGCCCGGCCGCTGACGGCGGCCCTCACCGCCCCCCTGTCCTACGCTCCGCCCGAGTCGGAGTTCTCCGCGGACGGAGACGAGGCCGGACCCGGGGGCTCGGAGGCCCCGATCCCGGCGCGGAGGCCCGTCCAGCCGGGGGTCCGGTTCGTCGGCACGACGGCGGAGAAACCGGCGCGGACCTGCGCAGACCTGCCGTGCTTCCCCGGCGTCCAGTGCGAGCCGGCCGCGGACGGGGGCTTCGCCTGCGGGAGGTGTCCCGCGGATACACGGGGGACGGACGCGCCTGTCGAGGTGCGACAACTTTCGCTCGGCGAGTTCCTCCTTAACTGCCGCTCACGCACGACTCCCTCCTCTTCCTCTTCCTCCCAGCCGTCTGCAGGCACCCGTGCGGTCGGAACATGGCGTGCGCGGCGCCGAACACCTGCCGCTGCAGGCCGGGCTTCGCCGGACTCGCCTGCGAGACGGCGATCTGCGATCCGGACTGCGCGAACGGGGGCGTGTGCGTCGCCCCAGGCGTGTGCCAGTGTCCCGCCGGGTTTCACGGCGAGATTTGTCAGGACGGTGAGTCTCTTTTTCGGGCCAGATTATAATCTCTCGCCTCCAGATTACAGTCAGATTGAGGGGAGTGGGTGTGCGCGCAGCTCTGTGCAGGTCGCCGTGTGAAAACGGAGGCGCCTGTGTGGGACCGCAGACCTGCTCCTGTCCGTACGGGTTCGTCGGACCTCGATGCGAGACCAGTGAGTTCGTTGGACCCCGTACTTCCTGTTCCCGTTGCAGCTAAGGATTGTGGGAGTTGTAGTGAAAGAGCCAACGCTTCTGTTTTGACAGTGGTGTGCAGCCGCCACTGCCACAACGGGGGCCGGTGTGTGTCGCCGGACGAGTGCACGTGTCTGCCGGGCTGGACCGGACCGTCCTGTGAAACCGGTGAGTGTGTGTGTGTGTGTGTGTGTGTGTGTGTGTGTGTGTGTGTGTGTGTGTGTGTGTGTGTGTGTGTGTGTGTGCACTGACCGTCTCTCCTCCCCCGCAGCTCTCTGCTCACCCGTCTGCCTGAACGGAGGTTCCTGCGCCCGGCCGAACGCCTGCACGTGCCCTCGCGGTTTCTACGGGGCGCAGTGTCAGAACGGTAAATCTCCAGCCCCGCCCCCCCTCGCCCCCCGCCGCCGCCGCCGCCCGCCAACTCGCGCTTTAATTGGTTGTGCGCATTTACCAGGTTTTGTTGGCCTCCTCCAGCCTTCTGCAGCCCCCCCTGTAAAAACGGCGGCGTCTGCATGAGGAACAACGTCTGCTCCTGTCTGCAGGGATACACCGGGAAGCGCTGCGAGAAAAGTGCGTCTCCCCTCCGTCTTCGCTTTTTTACGTCTGAAACGAGAGAAAAGAAAAAAAAACGCCCGACGCGACTCTTCTCTCCGTCTCCAGGTGTGTGCGAGCCCGTGTGCGTGAACGGCGGCAGATGCGTCGGCCCGGACGTTTGCGATTGTCCGTCGGGTTGGCGAGGGAGGCGATGCGATAAACGTGAGTGCGGGCGCCGACTCTTTACAAGGCGAGACGTTGTCGTCAAAGTCTCGTCGCCGAGGCGCCTCGCATGTGGGAACCATCGGCGCTGACGGTGTTTTTTCACGGGGGTGACCTTCAGACCTTCGGGCAGCAGCTTCCCCTGAAACAGCCACATGTCGGAGGAGAACAGATGAAATGTGCAGCTCTTATTTTGAAAGCCCCCCGCCCCCCCTTCCTCCTCCTCCTCCTCCCTCCTCCTCCATCACCTGAACAGCTGTAAAACCTCCACATCTGGTTCCACGCTGATCTTTCACTGCAACATTTGGTTTCGCCGTCCTTCTCTTTTCTCCTCCTGCTGTTTGGATTTTTTGTCGCTTGTCCTGGAAGTCAAATTTTTTTAAAACGGGTTTTAGCGCCACGCTTAAAGTCTTGTGTGTGTGTGTGTGTGTGTGTGTGTGTGTGTCCCACAGCCAGCTGTCTGCAGAAGTGTCTGAACGGAGGGGAGTGCGTGGGTCCCAACACCTGCCACTGCACCCTGGGGTGGCAGGGCATGCTGTGCCAGATCCGTGAGTATCGCAAATGACGCTTCCGGTTCTTCTGAGGCTTCGGATCAACGCTCGTCTTTTTTTTTTTTTTTTTTTCCTCAGCTCACTGTGAACAGACGTGTCTGTACGGCAGTCGGTGCGTCCGGCCGAACGTCTGCGCCTGCCGGAGCGGATACGCCGGCTCTCTCTGCTCCCGGAGGGTAAGGAGGGCGGCGGCGGGAAAAGACCGGGGTTTCGCTTTGTTTAGTTTTTAAACCGCAGCTCTGAAGCAGTTTTATGAAGGGATGTCTTTACTGCAAGCTGGTCTGGGGATTCACACACACACACACACACACACACACAGTCAGATGATGAGCATATGAAGAAAACTGGAAACACGTGAAAATGCATCCAGTCCCGCGAACTGACCGGTTACAGATGACGAGGCAATCGGAGGGAGGAAGGAAAACGTCTGAGCGATCAAAGCGAAACCTGTCGAACCTCAGTGAAAGTCTCCACACGTATCTGAAGAGAAACAGAAAGAGAAAAAGTTGCATGAAACTTTATTTCAGTGGGATTATTTTTTTTAAACGCCTCGTGTTCCTGTTCGTTTGTTTCTTCCCAGCTCCCGATTGCCCGAGGTTGAGAAAGTTCTGTCAGAATCTGTGGAGATGATCCGGATCCATCGGCACATAGCGTCCTCGAAATTATAACGATAATAATAATAATAATAATAATAAAACAGATTACAGTGCAGAGTTTGTCCTGCATCTCCGGCTGCAGCCCCTGTTGCCCGGTAGAAGAAGAACAGGAAGTTTTCTCCGCTGTCCGTGGATTAACGAGGACGTGTGTCAGCAAACTCCTTTATTTATTTGGTTGTTTTTATACTGTGGTGTATTTCTTGTTGTATAAATCTTAATCCCTTCTGTAATCTGCGTTACTTCCCATTACAGCTTTGTTTATTGGTTGTTTTTTAAGAAAAAAACAAATAAAGATCCCACCGAGGTTCCTTCAGGTTCCTTCGTCCCGTCTCCTCCGGGTTTTCCGGGACGGTCCGACCGGCGGCGGCGGCAGGGAAAACATTTGACCTTGCTGCAGGGACCAGACAAGTTCACGGCCGGAGGGTCGGGGCCCCGGGGGCGCGAGGAAACAGGGATTAAAAGATTAATGAGGCCGCGTTAGCTCCGCGCCAATTAGGATTCCGCTCCCCCCCCCTGACTCCTGCCCCTCGGAAAAAAAACCCCAAAGAGCCGCTTGACTTTTCACGACTGATGAGGATGAGGCCGGACGGTTTGTCGAGGGGGGGGCGAGCTGGGCCCACTGCCGATATTTATGTTTCCGCCCCCGTGTGATGTCTCCCAAACGTTCTCTTCAAAAGTCACGGAGGACGTTCCTGCTCAATCCTCCCGGGCCGTCGGTTCGGCCTCCTGCAGCAGGAAGCCTTCCGGGGTGACCTTTGACCCCGTGGTAATCACATGCCTAATTACCGTAAGGAGAACTTGGCTCGACCTGAAGAAACCTGGACGTGATCCTCGGGGATTTACTGCCCTCTGGTGGCGCTCGTGACGACATCGCCAGTTTAAAAAAAAACGCAGATTAAACGAGAGAAACGTTCGCCGACGACGGTGCGGCGTCTCAAAGCCATAATTTGATTTGACTGGATCAGGTGATTTTAAATTTATCGCCGCGTCAACGCAGGTGAACAGGTTGAAACTGTTTTTCAGGTTTTTCTGTTGACCCACCTTCAGAGTTGGTGCTTTTACAGCCACGCGCACGAGGCATCGTCCGTCAGCAGATATTTATATCCACACCCAAAGATGGCACTGGGCACGAGAGGGGGGGGCTGGTGGTGGTGGTGGTGGTGGTGGTGGGGGGTGTGAGTCCATCATGGCGGGACACACGCTGGATGGGACGGGGCGGGCGGGCACACCTGGACTGTTCACTCAGCGGGGGGAACGTCAGAGGCCGAGCAAGATGGATGTCACAAACACACAAAAACACACAGTGGAGGTTAGAGACAGTGGAGCTGGAGGTGTGTGTGTGTGTGTGTGTGTGTGTGTGTGTGTGTGTAGGTGGGGGGGCAGAGGTCCAGTGAAGATGGTGCTGGTTCTTCCTCACAGCTGGATTTGCTCCCCCCGTCCGCACATCTGCAGCCGCCATGATGGAGCTGATGGCGTCCTTCATAAATCGCGAGGGTGAAGCTCCACCTCCCCTGAAGACCCCCCCACCCCCACCCCAGTTTACAGCTGAAGCTGTGTTTCAGTCACGTGGGGGGGGGGGGGGTGATTAAAGGTTGTAACAGTTTCAGAACCTTTGATCTTAATGAAACGAGTTTTTTTTCTCCGCCATCATAAAGTGAGTGAGGTGAGCCCCATATCTGTCGACCCTAATTTAAACCCGTATGCTCCAACCACAACAGGTGCCCCCCACCCCCACCCCTTAGGCTCCACCTGTCTTCCCTTTTCCGCGGGCGGGCTCGCGACCCAGAAAGCAGCCGTTATTCATTACAATCGGTATGCCGATCCGCCGGGGGGCCGGACGGCTCAAACCCCCTCGGTCACCGGATCGGCGGCAGCTGCTCGGCCCCCCGCTGCTATTTTCACCCCTCAGGATAAAGTGATGTGCAGCCGCCGCCCGCCGTCACGCCACAGCCAGAGCAGCGCCAGGATGAAGTCCGAGCGCACCGCGCACACCGACGGCTTCGCCTCGGACCCGGACGACCTGGACAGCGGCGGCGGCGGCGGCAGCAGCAGCGGCAGCGGCGGCTCCGACGCCAAGTGCCGCTGCAGCCCGCGCGGGGAGCCGGGGGAGCCCGCGGGGAAGGAAGCGGCGCCGCGGGGGGCCGCCGCCGCCGCCGCCGCCGCCAGGCGCAGGCGGAAGAGGAGGCGGAACAGCGGCGGAGACGCGCGGCTGTCCGGCGTGAGCAAGCAGCGGCAGGCGGCCAACGCGAGGGAGCGCGACCGGACGCACAGCGTGAACACGGCCTTCACCGCGCTCCGCACGCTCATCCCCACCGAGCCCGCCGACCGGAAGCTGTCCAAGATCGAGACGCTGCGCCTGGCCTCCAGCTACATCTCCCACCTGGCCAACGTGCTGCTGCTGGGGGAGGACTGCCGCGACGGCCAGCCGTGCCTGCGCTTCCAGGGCATCCTGCACGGCCCCGCGGCGCTCGGCGCGCCCCCGCCGCGGCCCATCTGCACCTTCTGCCTCGGCAACCAGAGGAAGCTGGTGAGTGTCCGCGCGCACCTGTGGAGGAGGGAGGGGTCACGTGACGCCGCAGGTGACGCGGCACCTTGTTTGTGCAGCGGTGCCTCCACCAGGTGTTTAGATGGTTTGTCACTTTTTTTTAAAAAAATCTTTAAATCACACAAAGTGGGTGTTGGATGAGGTGAAAGGTCGCGACGCGTTCGCTGACCCGTGTTAAATCAGACACTCTTCTCCTCACACAGGTCAGAGATGGAGGGAAGCACTCGGCCGCCGTTTGAAGCGAGGAGGCCGCCTCGATGTTTGTTTACGTGTAGACGCGTGGGCGCCCGAAACACACCTGTAGGGACTGTTTTTTGTTGTTGTTGTTTTTTTTTTGTACATATATAAATATATATATATATATATATTTTTTGGGGATTAGATTAGAGAGAGAAGAAAAAACAAAAAGTAACACTGAAAAGCACTTTCTGTTCACGTCCGTGTGCGTCTGAGCCCCGGTGTTTTGGTTGAGCTGTAACCTGAGCCCATGTGTAAAGTTGCACCTGACGAGGGGGGGCTATTTTGGTCCCACGGATAGTACTCACCCCCCACCCACCCCCACCCCACGTCCAACTCCTATAAAAAAAGCCTTGTCGCCTTCAGTCACATGAAGGGGAGAGCTGCTGCTGTCAGTTGAGCGGATTTGACGCCTCCTTCGAGCGCCGTCGGAAATATCAGCGTTCTGCCTTTAGAGGGTCGAGGGCCGGAAACGAGTCACGACTCGACGGAAATCAGGGAGATTATATTTGTTTAATTTGCTTTTGGATTAACTCAGGGGAAGAGCACACATTATTTTTTATTTTGTTGACAGTGAGTTTGTGTTTTTCTTTTTTAATCACTAGCTGTCACTATTTTGCGCGCACACAGGAAGTTGTCGTGTGCTGACGTTTAAAGGGCGTGTGGGGGATTATAATTTTAGTCCCAGTTGTTGGCTGGGAAGCGATTTGTTCCTAATTTGAAGACGAGAAGCGTCGACTTTATTTGCCGTGTGGTGAAATGTTTACTTTTGCGTCGTTGCACAAACCTCTGTATCACTTTAAAACCACACACACACACACACACACACGCACGGACTGATGTTTTGTGTGCGTTAATCTGCCTCCTCCTACCTCTAAAATCCAATGTGTGACTGTATGAAGACGTACTTGAACCGTGTCCTTTTGCACAATCGCAAACGCCGACAAAGCTGCTCGAAGAGAAAACGTATTTTTGTACAATAAAAAAAAAAAAAAAAACGACGTCGAGAAAACGTTCCCTTTTTCCTGGTGGTGTGTGATTGGCTGGTTTACCTGGGGAGGAGACGGGAGGAGAAACCTCAGGTCCTGGACTCAGGCGGACGCTACTCTGACAAAAACCCTTCTGTCGCCGAGGTTCAGCAGGATTACTGGCCCTGACACGCTGTGAAGAAACGTTCAGAAAGAGCGTGAGGAATAATCTGCGTTCCCATAATCTGATCCAGGACCTGCGCCGGCCACACATCCTAATTTCGGGGTCCCCGTCGGAGTTTTTATAAGCAAAGAAAGGAAGTTTTCATAAAAGCTTCAGGGATTTTATTTCAGCTAAGAAATCTTTTTTTTTTTAAATTCCTCGAGTATAAACTGATAAAGAAACACTGTAATAAAAAAAAACATTTCAATAATCTTTATTTCATAAAAAAGTCAAATTGGTTTATATCAGATTAAAGAAAGTAGAAACCAATAATAATCAGTTAGCTGGCGAGGCATCTTACGGGGCGACCTCGACACGCGGTACAGGAGTCGAGAAAGGAAGTGGACCGAGACCGGACAGGAGCCGAGAAATGAGCCGGAGCAAAGTGAAAAAGTGAGGGGGGGGGGGGGAGAGAAATAATAGAAATAATAATAATAATAAAAAAAAACTTTGGCTGAGTCACATTAACTTTTTTTTTCGTCCGCCGCCTCGTCGCGTGGCAAAAAAGGTTCTGATTCAGGCGAGCGGCGGGCCCGTCGAGATCACGCGGAATGTTTCGTGTCCAGATTTACAGACGGCGATAACGCCGGGAAAAAAAAAAAATGTGGCGAGGGGAAAGGAAAAAAAAAAGAGCGGAGAATTCCGTGGTTTTCCCACTTCCGCCGTCAGCTGCGACGACAAACACGAATAAGGACCGAGCCCTTTTTTTTTTTTTTTCTTTCTTTAAATTTCATTTTGCTTAAATAAGTTTGATGTTTCCGAGGTGTGTGTGTGTGTGTGTGTGTGTGTGTGTGTGTGTTGGGGGGATGAAGAAGAAACAGGAGGTAGAAGAGAGAGAAGGGGAAAAAGACATTCTACTGCTCCTGCTGCTACTCGTCAAAAAGAAGAAGAAGAAGAAGAAAAAAAAGAAAAAAGGAGGGAAAACAAAGCTCATCTGGCGGCGGGAGGTTTTAGTCGGCCTCCTCTTCATCCGATTCGGACTCTGGAGATGAGAAACGGGGAAAAACAAGAGTCAGATTACAGATTATTGCGTTTCCTGCCACGACAAGCACAAGAATGTTTTTGGGTTGTTTTTTTTTTTACCTTCCTCTGCGTTCTTCAGCCACTCGACGAATTTTTTCATCTGCTCCAGGAAGACGCTCTTCCCCCTGGCCAGGTGGGCCTCGCTGTACCACTTCAAGATGGCCTCTTCACTCAACACGTCAGCTGCAGGGAGGAGGAGGAGGAGGGGAGAGCGTCAGCGCCGAGGACGGCGGCGTTTTATTTTAAAAAAAAAAAAAAAAAAGGCGGTCTGAACGGGGGGGGGCGACCCCGACCTTTGTAGAGGAGCACCACGATCTTCTGGAAGGCCTTCATGAAGTGGATGTTGTCGTAGCAGTACTCCTGGATCTTCAGCAGCAGGCTGAGCTCGGACAGACCCTGGGAGGTGAAGGCTTTCAGCAGAGGGCTGTATTGCTGCAGGAGGAGCGGAGGTCACGGGGTGAGAAAGAAAAAAAAACAGTTTACAGCCAAGATTTTTTTTTTAAATTCGAGCCGCGGCAGCTGGACGCTCCTCTCCGGCTTGGGAGGCGACGCAGCTGCGACTCGCCGAGGTTCTCGCTTCCAGTTTTCGGATTTTTCCCCACACGGCGCGTAAGAACAAATTCTCCCGAGCAGCCAGACTTCTGACGGTGCGCAGATTAGGTGCCGTCTCCACCCGTCTGTTCGAACCAGGCGCGTCGTACCTTCAAGTGTTTGATGGCTTGTTCAGTCACCAGCTCTTCCTTCTTGTTCCACTCCACGGAGCTCATCACGCTGGTCCAGATGATGCCGATCATGGTCTGCTCGGGGAGGCCGGCCTTCTTCATCTCCTCCCTGGTGAAGGCGATAATCTGACGGGAGAAGAGTGGTGGACGATTAGAGCTTCACGACGGCCGGATTAAACGCCCCCGCAACGCAACGCGGCCGAAAAGGGGGGGGGGCGCGCGAACTTCAGCGATCGCTCACCTCCTTCTGAGGGTCACCGCGGGACATCATCTCCTGCAGCTCCTTCTGCAGCTCCTTGCGGGCGCCGATGGATTGCTGGTTTCGGGCGAAGTCGGACAGCTCCTTGAGCCCGGCGTCGGTGAAGTACTTAGAAAAATGCTCGCAGCTCCGTTTGTTGGCAGGAAAGAGTTCCTGGGGGGGGAGGGGGAGCAGAGGAGATTTGCTAAGGTTAAACCTGGAAGGAGGAGAGCCGGGTTTTCATCGTGAGGTTTAAGGAGGCGAGGAACAGCTGCTTTACCATCAGCCTGTTGTCCATGCCGACTTTGCGGAGACTGGCAGCAACGGAGTTGATGTCCTTCTCATTGATCCACGACTTGAACAGCTTGACAGCGAAGGCTGCAGATACTCCTGAACGGGGGGACGAGAACAGGTTTCGGTTTTTGCTTTTTCTGCTGGAATCTGGACAAAGCGGAGAACGAAAACTTTCCGCCCCGCCCCTCACCCTCTTTGACGAGGTTCTCGTTGAAGAGGCTGCTCAGGATGGAGGCTGATATGTTGCCGTTGGCCAGCAGGATGCCGGTCAGCATGGCCAGTTTGTTGCGCTCAGACTCAGTAAACCCCTTTAGAAACAGCAGCAACTGCAGGGACAGAGCAAATACGCACGTTACACACACTTTGTTGTGTGTGTGTGTTTTGGAGGTTCGTGCTCCTGCAGGTGCGGCAACAGTGAAGGTGAACTCTGTCTCGCAGTTGTCAAACAACCTGCATCATAACACGGTGTCATAAACACCCACAGAGATGATAATGATTAAACCCAAGCGTGACAATTCAGCGCCACCTGAATTCATCTGCCGCGTCGAGTGAATTCAGACTGACTGGCGACATTTTAATGCACAAAAAAACGAGAACGTGTCCACAGTGGAGTCGGCGCAGCGTCGTGTTTCTTTCTAAAACGAACCGCGTCGCTCTCTTGAGCTATAATCAACCGCGACGTCGCCAGCTCCCGGCTGCCAAGTCGCTCAAACCGCCTGCACCGTCGACAAAGGCAGCGGCACCGAGCTCCAGCCGGAGCAACGGCGACCGCACACGAGGACGACGCAAACCGGTCCGACCGGAATAACAGGCCCAAGTTTGATTAGACTGGAGCGGCGTTCAACGCCCACTTAGAAAAACAAAAACACGTCACCTTCTTGATCTCCTCTTCGAAACCCTTCTCCAGGTACTTGTAACGCCTGATCAGCTTGTTAAAAACCTGGAGGAGAGAAACAAACATTTAAAAGTTTGAGCACAAAGAAATCTGACGTGGATTACGTGTCGATTAATCTGCCCTCTAACCTGAGCATATGCTTGCATCGTCTCCAGGTCTTCTTGTGCCGTGAAGAGGCAGAACTCAGTGCGGGTCATGTCGTCAGACAGAGTCCCACCTGGGGCTGCACCAAGACAAAATAAGAACCGCTCGAGTCAGAACAGGAACCGCAACTTCCTGCCAAAAACGCATTTATGTGGATTATTTTATACGTGCAAGATCAACAGGTGAAGCTCTTTAATATTTTGGTGCACAGATAAAAACTAACGCATGTTTTGCTCTGCAATAAAAAGCTCGACAGCTTATTTAACAAACATTCCACCGAACCGGCCTGGACTCCATTAGGAACAAATTTTAGGTTTTAGCATTTTGGTCTCGATCCATCATTCGGGGGGGGGGGGAATCTTTTCAAGATGAGCAGACGTCAGTTGAACACGTGTGGATAACTGGTTTCACGTGAAGCGACTCACCCAGCATCCCGCCAGCCACCAGGATGTCAAAGAGCGTCTCTGCATACCGGCGGTAGTCAAGCTTGGCGCCAGAGGCATCAAGAAACTTTGCAACCGCTTCCAAGTCAGTGCCAGTTTGGTTCAAGCCTTGTACGATACTTTCTTGAAACTGAGTAGGGTCAAATCTCTCCTTTTCATCTGCGGGGGAGAGAGCACACATGTTGGATTTAGTGGGATAATAAAAAAAAAAGAAGAAAGCCTCGCGGGGCGAGGCGAGAGAACCGTGCAAAGTTGAGGCAAGGAAGAGAAAACACGGACCTCTTTTCCTCGTTTTGAAACGCTGGCCGGTTAGCGTTGGCTTTTGCTGCTTTTGATTATTCATAAAAGACACCCTGAAAAAGGCAAAGAGAAAAAGACGGCGTTAACGTTCAAATCCTGCAGATTACATGTTCGGACCCGAGCGAACAGTACACGGCGTTCCCTCTAATTACGTTTTTACGCCACCTGCAGCCACCTGCAGCGCCGTGTCAGCGTGACCGGTTTCAACGCAGCAAATTGTTCTTACGTAAGTTGTACAATAAAGGAGAAAGCATTTACGAACACCACAGTTTATTTTGACTCCATCCCACTGCTGCCAATCATGTTTATTTACAATCAATTATTCTGATGATTGTTTTCCTCAGTTATTAGTCCATTAAAATTTGCTGGACCCCGATGTGATATTTTCAAACCTGCAAAAAATTCAGTTTACATTCATATAAAAATATAAAGCAGCATTTTTATTTACTCAAGTACAAGTTGTGGGTTGTCAAATGCAATAACAGAGAATCACAGCAGGATTTATTAAAGACATTTTTTTTTTTTTTTTAACTTTCGCCGTCACGACGTCATGAATCTTCAGCAGGAAGGAGAGAATATTTCAGACTTTTAAAACCTCCAACGACTTTTCAATCCCCGCTGACGTGCCGGGTAAATCAAGGCCAAATCCCATTTGGGGTTATTAATAATAATAATCTAATTTCCAACCTGTGACAAGTGACAGAAATCCGATTACAGCGATTACTAATACGAAATCAAAACGGACAAAAGACAATACCAGGAGGTACAATGGAGCTGTGGTGGGTGTTGGGTGGTGCGAGCACTTCAACGTCACAGGTTTTACTTTGCTGCCGTTAACGTCCGTGGACACGAAGCAATTTAATGTGAAATTGGACATTTTTTTTGACGGTATCGACGCTTGTGTAAACACACGGCGGGATATTTCACTTTTTAAAACGCTGAGTTAATAAAGATTAGCGTTAAGCTAACGAGGCCTCACCATGCGCCGAGCCACCGCTAGTTAGCCGGGCCCGCTAGCGGGCTAGCTAACTTTATTTGATTACATAATAAAGCGCGACTTCCGCGTTAGAAAAAAAAACCCGACCACGGTGAGCGAACGCGCGCACGGACGCAAAGAGTTGTCGGAGGAGTCACGACGAAATCTGCCGTTATTTCGGAATAGCGTCGGGACGTGCGCCGGTGAGGAGGCTAATGCTAAGCTAGCCAACCGAACCGGTGGAAACCGTAGCTCGCATACGCATACCGGGGAGGAAAAGCGCGATTTAACGCGTCCGAACCCGACACACTCGCGTCTTTACGGTAGGATCGTCGTGCGGGGGAACGCGAGGAGAGGATTTTTTTTTTATTATTATTATTTTTTAAAAACGGCGACGCGGGATTACTCACCGAAATTAATGCAGATAAAAAACGGTTGTTAACCAGGGGAACCAAGTGTCGAGTCTCAGCGGCCCAAACAAAAAGACCTTCCCGTCAGGACCTCGGCAGACTCCGCCTACCGCGCATGCGCATTTCAAAGGGGGTTTCCATTCAACAATAAAAATATATAATAATAATAATATATATATATATATATATATCATTACCCTATTTTAAGTGGAAACGATTATATTTGTGATATATGGAATTTTTAAAATTTTATTTAATCATTTTAAAACCCACGTATTAAACATTTATATACAGTCTTTGCTCTAAACATAAATGCGTTGGGGCCTAATTTATTTGCATATCTCCTTATATTATTATTATTTTTTAATTGCACTAATGTATTTATTAATGATCCCAGTGTTTTGTTTTGTGATTAACTCTGTACTTCGATTCCCCAACATCTCACCTGTACTTTTTTATAATCTTATCTCCTATTTTTGACAAATAATATTAACGTGTGTTAATCTTGCACCTGCCAACCTCCTCCTGCCTGACAACTGCACTTCCTGTCCTCCTGCAGGACTCCTCCGCCTCCTCTGGAACTCAAAATTGACCAGGTCCAGGTGCAGTGACCTCCAAATTTGGAACCTCCATGTGATGAGGTCAACCTATAGTATCAAAACCAAAGGAGATGCAGACTGAGGCAAAAAAAAAAGGCAAAACGGCAGGCGCACCGAGAAAGAGTCAGAGAAGCCAAAATGGTCGAGCCTTACTGTAAATATGTAAATTGAATAGTGTAAATTGTGTTATATTGCAGATATATTGAGTTGTAAGTGAGTTTCACAGTCAGGCGGACTTTAATTTGATCGCTAAAAAAGACAAAAACAAATATTCAAGTCTTAGATGTTCAAGGCCCACGGTTTGAAAGATCCTGGTTTGCTGGCCGGGATCTGGAAACAAAATAAAAAGCCGGTTACGAGCAGAAAATGCGACAAACGACAAATCCACCTGCTGAGTCATAACCGCGGCATCTTGTGTGCTCTGACCTTCTGAGTGAACGGGGAGGCGCAGGCCAGGCAGGTCCGCTCCGGCGTCGCGGGGCTGTCCAGGGAGAACGGGCCGACCAGACCGGAGTCTGAGCGAGCCGCCGCCACGGCGTCTTTGATGGCGAAGAACACGGCGCTGCCCAGGAAGAGGACGGGTTCGCCGATGCCCTGCAGAGCCAAGGAGGAACCGACTCTTTTATTTTCCACCAAACGTTCTGCGTCTCTAAATATCTTGGGAATGAGTCAGGAATAAAGCAGGATGCTGGGAAAACCACAGAAAACGAAGGTGGACGTGTGCGCGCGATGACCTCTGACCTTCGAGGAGTAGATGGCGTGGGGGTTGCGGGAGTTTGACAGCAGGTAGACGTTGAAGCGAAGCGGCACGTCGCACACCGCGGGGATCTTGTACTGAGACGGGCCCCGGGTGTACAGGAACCCGGAGGGGGAAAACTTCAGCTCCTCCATGGTGTAGAGCCCCAAACCCTGCATGAAGGATCCCTCGATCTGAGGGCGGGAAGAGGAGGGAGGAGAGAAGGAGGGAGGGAGAAGGAGGGAGGAGACAGGAGGGAGGTCCGCGGGAGATTGTTGATTTCAACCTTCATCTTTCTAAATTTTCCAAAGAAACGGAAAATGGTTTTGAAATCTGATCCTTTCGAGATCCCACCTGTCCCACGTCCACGGAGGGGTTCACGCTCCTGCCCACGTCCATCACGATGTCCGCCCTCACCGTCTGCAAGAAGCACAACAACAACAAAAAAAAAAAAAAATACCGTTCCCTCGGGGTTCCGGTTCAGAACGCACCATGTTCGGCGAGGTTCGGAGGTTCTGACCCTGTAGTCTCCGGTGAGACAGTCCAGCTCCACCTCGCAGCAGCACGCTCCGAACGTGAAGTAAGCGTAAGGCTCCCCCTCCATCTTGTCCCACTTCATGTACGTGTCCGGACCTCTGAGGACGAGACGGGACACTGTCACCGGTGTCCCGGTTCAACGCGTTCGGCGGGACAAAGTCCAGGTCCGCCTCACCTGTGGAACCCGGTGGCCGACAAACTGATCCTCTCGAAAAAAGCCGCCGCGACCTGAGCGTGACACACAAAAAAAGTCGACTCGGTCGGCCGCCGCTCGTCAGAACGCGCCGGCGCCGACACGCGCTCGTCGAATCTTACCCAACTCTCCCATGATCCTTTGGGGTTCTTCTGCCTGATGGGCTCCAGTCGCTGGTACAGAGTCTGGCAGGCGTTCTGTGTGAGCGACACTCGCTGTTAGCGCGTTTTGGGTTTTTTTGTAAAGTGGAGGAAACGCACGCGCAGGAAGCGGACGTTACCTTGACCGCCATGCCGTTGGCGTCGGTGCCGAAGGACGCGGCGGAGGGGCAGGTGTTGGGAACGGAGTTGGTGCTGGTTTCGCTGATGAAAATCCTCGAGGCCGGGACGTGGAGCTCCCGGCTCGCCACCTAACGGGAGCAGCAGGAATATTTTGTGACATCGCTTCCTGTGGGAACTTTTCCAATTCGCCTGCGAAGGTTCGAGCGACGTGAGGTTGAACTGGCACATCGCGCATCGGTTCAACGACCCGAGCTCCGGGGGCCGGGCCAGGTTCTGACCGCTCCGTGACGGTACCTGCTGCATCTTGGTGTGGATGCCCTGACCCATCTCCGTCCCGCCGTGGCTGACCAGGACCGAGCCGTCTTTGTAGATGTGGACCAGGGCGGCGGCCTTGAACACACACGGGAGGGAAAAACTTCCAACGTGACTTACGGGAAGGAAAGGAAAGTCCCGTCCGATATCTGCCGGGATGAGCGAGCAAACACTGCGGCGGTGCCAAAAGCCGGGTCAGCGCGCCCCTGATCAAACCAAACAGAATTCAGAGTGACCGGGCTGACTCCCACAGACCTGATTAAAGGAGCTCTCGGAAAATCCGATGCCGTATTTGACGGGAACGACGGCCAGGCCCCTCTTCTTCCAGCGGTTCTGCCGGTTGAACTGGCCGACGGCCCGGCGCCGGGCGCCGAACTCGGACTTGTCCTTGCATTCCTCCCAGCAGCGCAGCAGGTTCTCCGCGCCGAACTTCATCTTGTAGTGGGTGACCGACGGCCCCGCGTACATGTTGACCTCCCGAATCTGGGAAGGAATTTCATTTTTGTTGTCGTTCCTCTTAAATTTTACAAGATAAGACGTATGAGATGCGCAGCAGGACGGGGCGGAGCGCGACCTGGTCCGCGGGGCGTCCCAGCACCGCAGCGACGTCATTCATCATGTTCTCCACGACCAGGAGGCCCTGGGGAACGCCGAAGCCCCTGAAGGCGGTGTTGGAGGGCAGGTTGGTCCGGCAGGCGGCGGAACTGCCCCGCAGGTTGGGAATATTGTAGGCGTTGTCCATGTGGAGCAGAATCTTCTGGGCGACCTGCGAGAAGAAGCCGGATCGAATGCGTTCTACGATTCTGAAAAGACTTTGGGGAAAACGAGGAGACAAACGAACCAGGAGCGATTCGTCCACGGTGTTGCCGGCGTTGGCGTGGTACTGGAAATCCGCCGCCACGATCCTTCCGTCGTTCATGAACCCCACCTGAAACACGCAGAAATCAGCTGTGCAGATTTACCTCGCCGCCTTCGCTCAAAGCGAAGATCCACAGCGTGGCGCCGTACCTTGTACTTCCCCAGGACGGGGTGACGGGCTCCTGTGATCAACATGTCCTCGCCCCGCTCCAGGACACAGCGGACTGCACGACCGGTCCTGGACACAGATTTAAAATAAAACAAACTCTTTATCTTTAAATTTAATCCAGATTATCACTTGGGCTGCTGTGACTCACTTCCACGCAGCCACAGATGTGATACAGGCCAGAATGGCGGTTTTGACGATCTTCCCTCCGAACGCTCCGCCGATCCTCTTCACCTGACAGGTGACTCTGTTGGACGGGACGCCCAGCGTCTCCGCAACCGCTTCCTACGGTCGGGAAAAAACGCACAAATCCTCCTCAGCTCCGACTTCTCCTAAACGACTTGAAGGAGACGCGTGGGATACAAAACTCACCTGAGTAAAAGTGGGCCACTGGGTGGAGGCGTACACTTTGAACTCCGCCTCCTCTCCGACGGGAACCACCAGCATGCTCTGAGTCTCCATGTAGAAATGCTCCTGGCCCCCGATCCGAATCTCCCCTGAGGGAAAACCACACATGTAACCATCCTACAACATAATAATGACCTTTCATTTAATCCCGAAAGGCTTTATTTATTGATAAATGAGCAGATTAACAGCAGATTATTTTACCTTCGTAAACATGATCAACGGTCTTAAAGGCCTCGGTTACGTTTCCGCTCTCGATCGTCTTCCGAGGCTCAAAGAAAGACGACTTCTCGACGGCTTCCTGTCGCGGGGGAGAGAGAGAGAGAGGACGCATGTCGAGGTCTGGACTTTTATTTTGAAAGGATGGGGCAGGAACCAGAACTCCACAGACCTCCACGGTGAAAACGGGGTCCGGCAGGTCTTCGTAGCCGACCTTCACGGCGGCCGCTCCTCGCTTGGCGTGTTCCCTCGTGTCGGCGACCACGGCGCACAACATCTGACCGACGCACGACACCTGGTGCACAGAATTATGCACCGTGTGTGCGTTTAACGGCGAGGACGCCAGACAACACACACACACACACACACACACACACGCTCTACCTCCGTCTCAGCGAGCACCTCCTCGTCATAATTGAACATCGTCCGGACTTTCTTCCCGGGAATATCTCTGGCCGTGATGACGTCGACGACACCGGGCAGCTGCAGAGCCGCGCTCACATCCAGAGCTCTGTCGCACAAAAGCAAAGACACTTTGCGGCTCTCCATCCACGAGCGTCTGTGTCATCCTGCCGACGGACGGCGCTCTTTGCCCTTACGTGATCTTGGCGTGCGCTCGGGCGCTCGTTACCACGGCCAGGAAGAGCTCCCCGACGGCCGCGGGAATGTCGTCGCAGTAGACGGCTTCACCGGTGGCCTGGCTGATGGCGGAGCGATGCATGATGGGACGCCCCACTGGGTCCTGGTCGCTCTGGTCCTTGGACACGTCCTGAGGGAGGAGAGGAGGGAGCGGGCAGCTTTGTTTAACCGACCTCGACACACACACACACTTTAAAATGACTTCTCGACTTTCCCACCTGGAACTCCTGCAGGCCGGGCTGGATCTCTCTGGGTAGCGGTTGGATCTGCGTCCTCTCCGGAAGCTCATCTGCGATCACGTTCTGCAAATCAAACAAACTCCTGTGTCAGGAATCCCGCAGGGATCAGTGGCCGGGCCCGGGCGGTCGTACCATCTCTGCGAGCTTGTGCAGGATCTCCAGGTTAAATTTGAAGAGGAAGCTGAGAGTCAGGGAACGCCGGAACTCGACTTTCCCTCCGGGAGCCGACGGAGGGAGGGCCAGCTCGTCCAGGAGGACGTCGTAGGCCCGGCCCAGGGTTTCGTCACACCACGGCCTGAAGAAAGGCGAGGGGAACCCAGAAAGGTTTTCATTTCAGTGGATCATCCGTCCGAGTATTTGATCCCGTACGGATCGCCGGACGTCACGCCCACCTTGAGACGATGGCAGCGCAGGTTTTGGGGGCACCGACGGTGGTCGGCCCCATTCCTCCGAAGTAAATGCTGACGTCCCGGACCACCGCGGACCCCTCCGAGAAGAACACCCGCATCCCCGTCGTCACAGTGGGGAAAGAGCTCTCCTTCCTCGGAGCGTGACGGAAAACTCGGACAAACTCCCCCTGCGGAGGCAAACGCGGCACTGGATTACACACAAACGTTAGATAATCTGAGCACGAGTTTGGGATTGGGATTTCTTTACTTTTCTGGAAAAGGGAATGAAAACGGAGACAATAATCTCCTCCGGTTTCAGGATGGTTTTCCCAAAGCTCACGAAGAAGTCCTGGTCCAGAGGAACCTCTCGTCTTCCTCCTGCCGGGTTCAGACAGAACCGCCCGTTAATCAGCACGCCACGCCGGGCTTCCTCTCACAGTTTCCCATTCCTCAAACCTCATCCGCTCACCTCTGGAAACGACGCTGACTCTGCAGTTCCCCGCAGCCAGGACGGGGTTCAGGTCTGAATTGGGGTACGCGCTCATAATGCTGCCTCCCACGGACTAAACACACACAGGAAATCTATTCTTTAATCCATGTGATTTCAACTTGCAGGATTAACCACTCCGGCTGCAGGAGAGGAAAGGACTACAGAAAGGAAGTCTGAAGTCTTACGGCAACGTTACGGATCTGCTGGCTTCCCAGGTCCCCCAGCTGCCGGATCAGGGCCCTGAAGAGTTCGGTCTCCTCCTCGGGAAACTGTGAAACCAGCTTCTCCAGGAGAGAGCGACCCTCGGACAGGCTGCAGCCCGCCCCCAACCAAACCCCTGCAGGAAACAGAGTTTTAACGGGCGAAGCTGCGAGCTGGGAGTCACCGGTTGTTGGTAAAACAAGGGGGGATGGGGGTTTACCCACCCTGTGGTGTCTGAGTGAACTCAAACAGTTCCCTGACTCTGGTTGGAGAAATGATCAGGGGATGTATGACACCTTTGAACTTGATGTCTGGACCTTCAACACGACACGGGGGAGATAATAATTTAGACCACAGCATCAAGTTATAATAAGTCAGTTTCTGTGGAATCAACAGAAGAGGAGAACCGATGTTGGTGTTGCCCACGACCAGCGGAGCTTCAGGGTTCTGGGTCTTATACTGGACCAGCTCCTCCAGAGAGGTGGGGGACACCCAGGTCATCCTCTCCCCACGGAAGGTTAGCGTCCGCGGGGTCGTCGTCTCTGCCATCAGCTGTGGAACATTTTTTTTTAATTATTATTTTTAACGCTGTGACTGTTTAAACAGATTTTGTGGCATCGGCGAGTCGTCGCTGCTCACGTACGATCAGCTCAGGAGGGAAGATCAGCTCCTGCGTCGGGTCCAGCGGCAGAAAATCCTCCTCGTCGAACAACTGGGGCTTCTCCTGGAGAGACACCGTGACAGGACGAAGAGGCGGGAAACGAGCGCCGATACGGGAGTCAGCGTTTCCTGAACTCACGTGCTCTGGTTCATCAGTATCTTCCAGTCCGTTGAGGCAGCAGTTTCCGGCCCCGTTGGCTCGGCAGCAGGCGGTTTCCTGTCGGGGTTCATTTTACACAGACGTCAGCACTGCACGCAGCGACTCCGACGCGTGACGTTTTATTTTTATCATCTGTTCAACTTGATTTCCCCTTTTTGCTTTGCTGTCGAACGTGAAGCGGCCTCAGATTTAGGTCGCCGAGCTTTGTACCTGACAAAAGGTCCTGCAGCCGTCAACGATGGGGCGGTATCCAGTGCACCGACACAGATTACCTGACAACAAGCATCGAGATTAGCGTCTTTATCATCTGTGATAAACACTGAAACACTGAGAGAAACATGAGTGTGACAGCGGAGTTGAGTAGAACAGATTTGGGAGTAAAAACAAACCAACCGGCCAGAGCCTGAGTGATGTCGTCCAGCGTGGGCTGAGGTTTGTTCCTCAGCAGAGCGTACACGGACATCACCATCCCCGGAGTGCAGAAGCCGCACTGGGAGCCGTGAGCCTTCGCTATCCGCTCCTGGAAACATCCACAGCCCGTCAAAAAAAAAAAACAAACATTAATACACAATTACAATCCTGATCCCGTCTTCCGGAGCAGCTGACCTGGACCGGGTGGATCCTGGTCTTGGTGCTGCCGATGCCCTCCACCGTGGTGACGGCGGCGCCGTGGAGCTGACACAGCGGCAGGAGGCAGGCGTTGGCTGAGTAATGTCTCACGCTGCAGTGAAGGTCGACCATCTTTTAACCGAGTTTTCTCTTAAGTCACATCTGCCGGTGCCCCCCCACTCCCCACCCCCCATTTCAACCAGTGGCCCAGTGAATTCATTAAATAAATAAAATAATAATGGAGCCAGGCAGCAGGACCGTGTGTCAAACGAAGGATACGTGATGGTTCTGGTGGCAGGTTGATAGCGAGACACCATGACGGTGCACGCCCCGCAGCCTCCGCCGCCGCAGCCATACTTCGTCCCCGTTAACCTCACTGGAGCCGCGGTCAAGGGAAACCGGCGCCGTTATCATTCGCTCGTAAAACTTTATTGGAAGGATACGTTTCTCTCTGAGGAAGGGCAGCAGCGTCGTCTCGGGGTCGGCATGGTTCTCCGTTACCTGTGACAGAAAGCAAAAATCGTATTTCCACGTGGAATAAAGCTCTTAGAAAACACAAACAGATTGTAAAATGGACTTATTTACCTTTCACCTGTGGCATTGGTTGCTGAGTTGCTCAGTTTAATGACTCTAATTACAGTAATTACAATGCAACTCATTAAAAAAATATTTTACAAAATCAGAAGCCTGGCTATAAGGCTTTTACACGCACAGTTCGTTGTTGGACATAACATAAATTAAGTGTCATAAATGTTTACAGTTGTGGGTCAGCGGAGCTTTTATTTACCTGGTAACAGATTTCTGTGAAACACCGGTTAGTGACGTCAAACGACTTTGACTTTTTTTTTTGTTATTGTTGTTGTTTAGTTTAATTAATTTCACCTGGATAAAATTGCTCATTTGCTTTATGAGTTGTAGGATTTTTTTTTTTTTGTCACGAACAACGAGCAGCCGAAACACTTTTTTTTTTTTTTTAAACACACTTTAGTGGGCGGTGATAAACGAAACCACAGCGAACATTTGATTTTAAAATAAAAAACACAAACTACAAACTGCTGAAAGTCAAACGCGAATGACAAACTTACCTTTTTCCCGTTGATAAAGACGCACAAAGTGTCCCCGTCCTTCCCTGCTGACATGTTTCATGTGCACGAGACGAGTGAAGCGAAGACCGTCCAGATCGAACCACAGCACTTCCGGCTGTTGGCACTTTCAAAATAAAAGACGCCGGAAAGAAAAAAAATGCAGAGGTTGAAAATAAGTACGTTTACTTAAATATGGCACTCAAGTAAAATATTGACATTTTCGTATAATAGACATGTATCTGTATTATTAATAATAAGCTTAAATTCGACTGATTTTTTTTTGGCTTCCACTGCAGCAGCTCCTTTTATTGGTGTTTATTTACACTGTGGTCTTTTAGGAGTATTACATTTCTTCTCCGCCAAAAATAATTTTAAAAAATAATATGTCTTTATTCCATTTCTTTTTTTTTTATTTACACATGCAATATGACTCATTTCCTGTCCCACACTGTCGCTGGACTCTGGCTTGATCTTGTTCGTGTGTGTAGGAGTGGAGCGCTCCAACCTTATGTGACCTCATGTAACTTAAGCAAGCACGGATCACATTGTAAATAAAGCCTGACGTCCCCAGAGAACAAAATCACAACCGAAGAATGTGGGTGGCGCGGGTGAAAATTAAAATAAATAATTCCCCGTCTGTTTACATGTGTGCAGCTGCAGTTTTCGAAGTTGTTACAAGATCATTACTTCATATAACTGATTTATTTCTTGTAAATGATCATGAGAACATGATTTAAAAACTAAATCCTGAACATATAAATGTGCATTTTAACAGTTGTGCCCCTCACCTGTGGGCCTGACCTGTCCCCGGGGGCTCAAATGTCGATGTGCTGTAACGTGAGGCTCATTTCTCACAGTCCGGGTGAACGAGCGTCGCTCTCCGGCAGACAGCGAGCGCAGTTGCACGGTTGTACCACAAGATGGCGGCAAAGCAGCGATAATCTACAAGACCTGAGTCCAATCCGCCATTAAAATATGTGCATGACGTAACAGCGCCAATTGAATTATATATAAAATGATTTAATAATGTTTTACTATATCATAGCTGGTCACTTAGTCCAAGTAATATGTATAAATATAGCATAAAATGCACTTTCTGCTCGGCTGCCATCGTCAGTGGACAGTGTGGTTGATAAACTGTTAGCTAGCATGTTAGCATAGCCACAATAGTTCTGGTAGACTTTCTCATTAATGTAAATATAAGGAAAAAACTATATCATTCATTCATACACTGTGTGAGCACCTTTCTTTAAAACGAACAAAAAAACAACACTATAATTTCTATACTTTACCTTCTTGGGAGCAAATGTCGGCATTAACCGGCGTATTCGGCAAGTTCCGTTACTTCCAGCTGGTGTCGCCACCGTAACTTTCCCTCCTTTTTTCCCCCCCTGATACTTCCGGTCACTCTCCCTCAGCTCTTCCGGTGACTGTTTCTTTTTCATTTTTTTTTTTGCCCGGTTTTTGTCCGCAAAAAATTGAGGTTTAAAAACATTTTAACGGCGATGAAAGAAAAGAAAAAAAATGGCGGCCGACTGGAAGTGAAAGCGCTCGCGACGCTTTCATCCAGGCCCGGGCGCGCATGCGCACATAAACGTTGTGGTTTCAGCGGGAAAACAGCGGAAATGGTCGCGCAAATATTGATAAAAAACAACAAAAACACAGGAAAACAACGTGAAATTCAGTTGAAAAGTGCAGTGAACTGGGTCAGGGTGCAATTATATTTAATAATTATAATATAATTATAATGTGGAACTGTGTGAGACATCACAGATCCTCAGTGACACATTACAGTTGCAGTTTTAGTGTAAAGAATTTAAGTAGGAATGAGATATGAACGTCATTAAAGCCCCAGGATTGCATTAGAATTCCAGGTTCAGGCCTTCATGTTCCACACACTGTATCAGTCTGATTCTGCACCACAGTATGCACACAGCACCGGGTTTTCCAAAGACTCCCAGTGCTGATATAATACCTGATAACGTACCACTTCACCTCAGTCAGATCTCTGAGTGTGGGAAAGTCCCTAAGAAAGAGCAGAGTGAGCTCTAATTCATGGCCTGTCCCCTGTTTGATATCCTTTCAGTTTATTTACTCAGCTTTTGTTCCAGGTTAAACATAAATGGCTTCACCTTTTTCTCAGCCGCTCGAGTTTCTTTACCTCGTCTCACCAGGTGTGATTTCTGAGGCTAAAGACAAACTAAACATGTCTAACCTTACAGCTCAGCTTGTATTTTTTTTTTTCCCCTGTGCGAGTGTTGTGAACTGGAACCGTGCAAACTGTTGACCCAGTCTGAGCACATTCCTCCTCAGAGAATGTCAGACAGATTTGGTTTATTTACACAAATCGCAGCACATTTGGTTGAGATTTACAGCTTAAGACGCACAGGTCAGAAAGCGCCACAGCACCAAAAACACACACACACACACACACACACACAGACACACACACAGACAGACACACCCTCAGGCCTTCTGAGGTTCAAACAGTTTCCAGTCTGGTGTAGTGCTGCTCTTCTGTGGAGGATCATTTTAGCAGGTCTGTGCAGCTCAAAGGAAACATTTACAGTCAACATGGGGGACACGCGTATGTGATGTTCACTCACATATCACAGACCGTCAGTCAGTCACCTCGAAAAAAAATCCCCCCTGAAGATGAGATTGATGCTAAAATATTTTGTGACTGTGATTTAAAAGTGGAAGTGATTTCTCCTGTTGTCAGCTAAATACTTAAAGTACACGGAGACACGGCTTTATTTATTATTTTGTCATCGGAAACATTATCAAGCTGGAACCGAGCAAAGTGGCGCTTACAGCTACGAGGCCTGAGCACTGCCAAGTTTCAGCCGCGCTGGATGGGCGGTGGGAGATAATTGCAACCCCCCCATAAGTACAGCTTACACGGGCCAAGTGAGGAAACTGCCACTTTTATTTACTTACTTGGCAATTAAACATTTAGAACACGAGGGAGACGTGGGGGTAAAAATGTGGAGAGTGATTGGAAAAAGTTGTGGATTCGACCTGAGGCGAACACGCCGCTGAAAGATGATTTCAAACTGGATTAGAGGGCTGCTCTCGATGAGTTATTCATGAATGAAAAGTATTTAAACTGTGTGACGTAATGCTCATTTCTACGCGATGTTTAAGACATTAAGTCTCGAAAAGTCGTTTTTCTGCAGCTCCTCACAAACTGAGCTAAAAAGTCCACTCCAGCCTTACACGATGTGAACTCAAATGTGGATTTGATTCTGCACAATAAAACATCAGAAACCAGGAGGTCAAAGGTCAGGGGGTTAGAGGAATAACCAAGATAAGTTGTTTTTTGCCACAAATATGAGCGTGATGCCGGAGACGTCATCTCCTCTAAACAAATGCAAACATTACTAAAAATAATGTGAGATTTGTGTCAGTCAGATAAGAGTTTGTGTGTTTAGTTTATTCTCAGTTTTTTTTTTTCCCCAACAAATGATGTCCCAGCATGCTGTGAGAGGGAGCCGCCCCTCTGGATTACAGAGGTCAGCTGTGTAATTTAACATGTTAATGACACGCTCCGCCGAACGTGCCATCATTAAAGTTATAAATCTGACGCGTCACGCCGCCTCTGAAGCTGCTCCCCTCTTACGTTTTGTGTATTTTTGTGTTAATTAAACACATGAACCTGGCACGGAAACGATTTGCTGCGACAGTTGGCGCAGAAAACAGACACTCTGGTTTTAAACTGAGTCTAAACCCGTCGGTCACAATCCAATTTGACTGCATTTAAATATCCTTATTATTGTGAATCCGATCTGATCAGTGTGTGTGTGTGTGTGTGTGTGTGTGTGTGTGAGTGCCACATATGAACTAATTAGCGTTGACAGCAGAGAATCAGAGCTTCGCTGCCTCCTACACAGAAAATGGAACGTGAATTCATCTCACAGAGCAGAAACAGGAAGCTGGTTTTTTTAATCTTTTTTAATTTCTCTTTTTAATTTTAATCTTAAAGCCTCTGTTGACTCAACACAAGCCGACAATAAACTCAACTTATGCAACAACGTGCCGCCTTGAACGAAACCCCAGATCTGCGAACAAAACAAAATTCTTTTGTTCACACCTGATCTCAACAATCCGCCTCCTGTACAAACAGTAATAATAATCCAGCTCTTGCACACGAGCGCGTAAATGTTGGCGTTCAAAGCTTTCTGCGCGCTCAGCATAAGCGTGCGGTGCTCATTTTGTGCAGCGAGGGTGGACGTGCGAGGGATTACCATCCGGGAGAGCTCACAGATTAAACATAACATGGCATTCAGAGCCGCCCACAGACACACGGGGAAGAAGAAGGTAAAGAAAAGAGAGAAACGGCTGGAAACCTCCGCGTTCTGTCGGCCGGCTGAAAAAGAGACGACGGAGGATGGATGTGCAGGAGCTTGGATTAAATGACTTCAACAGAAGTGGGATTGCAGCAGATTTGGGATCAGAAAACAAGATATGGATTAGAAATGAGATGAACGAGGCCTTAATAGAACGTTTCCAAAACTCACGAGCCCTGAACCCGACACGATTCAGAGCAGGATGGTTTGTTTGTCCTTCATGCAAATTAAATGCAATTTGCGATAAAATTTCTGAGTTGTGATTCAATCAAAAGTTAAAATATTTCTGTAAACGCACAGTGACGTGAGTCCCGGTGACTCAGATTTGAACCGGCCGACCTTTTGTCTTTAAGCCCGTGTTCTCCAGCTCTGGACAAGTCGGCTGTTCAGATAAATAATAAAAATGAAAACAAGCACATTCTTCTTCTTCTTCCAGAGAGTTAAAGCCCGGAGGAGAGATTAAAACAAACAAACTTTCATCTTATTTCAGGAGCAGAGCGCAATTACAATAAAAAGCGTCTCCATGGGCGTAAGTCACGTTTCCCCCATCAGTGATTACACTTTGACACGGCAGTGATTCCACGTTATGCAAACCATAATAATAAGACAGTTCAGCTGCAGACAATAACTGCGCAAAGGTAAATTTGGCACGAGAAGGAGCGTGAGTAAGAAACAAGCAGGAAAACATGTACTTTGCATGTACTGTGGTCTCTGGAGAAAGTATTTTAGGGTCCTTCAATTTACAGCAGAGCTACAACCACCACCCAGTTTTCACCGGATGGTCCCTCAGATACCTTCATGAGGTCTTCAGTATTTTATTTTTATGAAGACCACCTTATTATTTCTTATGTAATTATGATTCAGAGACAAACAACAAGTCCACATTGTTCTATAGGATTAAAGGTGCTTTGGTTGTTTTATTCCCCCCCCCTACTGTTTTGTCAGTATGCAAATTATAGTACTTTATAATTTGAGTAATAAAGTATATAACTTTGACGACATAACTGGCACTTAACCGAGAGCTACTGGGAATTCCCCATCCTCGTTCAACACAAACCAGACGACAAAACAAGTTCAATTACAAAGAGTTTAATCCCAAAAATACTTTTTTTTTTCTTTCCTCCCCATTTTGGCATGTAATACATTGTTTGGTCTTGCTGTATCTTGGCTGTAACACTACACTGTATAATTTACATCGTCTGAAGTGGTGGCTGTCATGCAACATTGAACACAGCTCGACTGATTGCTGGAGGGACAGAGATGCCACGTTCACGTCGCGTTTGTGTCAGACACGCAAAAAAACAAAACAAACAAAAAACATTCACGTGTGCCCACTGGTGGTCGTTGTAAGTTTGACAGGTGGGATATTTTTGTGTGTTTAACATAAATAGTTAGCGTTACATTGTTTGTTGTCATGTTTTTAATGTGAACTCAGTCCATTTTGAGACATTCAACAGTCCTCGGAGACTCGGATCTTACAAGCTCCGCTTCAGGCCGCCGGTCCAGCTGATGCTAACAGCTAAAAAAAAACAAACAAACAAGCAAACCGCCATACACAGCACGTTTGGGTTCGTCTATGACTTAAAGGAAAAATCTGGAGCAGCTGAACAGGTTCCAGCCTGTTGGTTTGTTTCACTACGTTGCAGGAAGACGCTTCGCTCCTCGCCGGCGGGTCGACAACGTGCGGGACGCACACGTAACACAGAACAGTACAAACTCTGACCTCTTAAAACAAACAGACGGAATCTGATTTTAATCCACGGCCGACAGTTTTCTGGAACAGATGATACAGACAGTGAATTATTGTGGACACAGCCCGTCCAAAACCGCCCAAAAACTAACGTGTAAGAAGAAAAGAAACTCAGGCTGAAACAATTTGTCGATTAATCGATGCGTCGATCGGTTGAAGTTGATTTAGGATGTACACTTTGACCTCAAAGTGGCGGGGAGGACTTTTCAACGGGCGAGCACAACAGCGGACAGAAGAGACGGGGAGCTTCGTGTGCGTTTTCTCGGGGGGACTCGTCTTTGGTGTGACACCGTCTCACGGCTCGGCACATCCCTAATCGCATTTCCAGCAGCCTCACATGTGTGTGCAGCTAACAGGGAGCTCTGCCAGGAGAGCCGTGCGCTTTGTAAAAACATCTCTGCTCCTGTTCATATTCCACCTGCAAACAAGCTGAACACAGTCATTCATCAAGGCAAACCATCAATATATTCCCGTATATCTGACGTCTTTATGATTGATTTGTGCGTTGATATCATTCGTTGTTTTCTGATAAATAAAAGTGTTGGTTAATGAACTTCAGGCATTTTTTTTTAGCTCTTGGCTGCATGTGTCCCTCTGCAGGAACATATGGATGCAGATGAGTTTGTCATGACAACACTGGTTTTTTTTTTTTTTTATCTCATGTGGCATCACTGTTCATATTTTCCATAATGATACTTATGCTTCATTGTGTTTTTAATCTGCTACCTGTAAAAAATATCTCGACTCCATCCTATAATATTTAATGATGGCTTCCCCCCGTCATCCAGCCTGATCTGCATCACTGCCTCTTCTTCTTCTGCTTCAGGGACTTCCTCCTCTTCACGATCATCTCGTACAGCTTGTCCATGCCCTCATCCAGCCCCTCTCCGATGATGGCGCAGGCCGGCTGGACGTGGTACGGGGTGGAGGGACTCAGCTCGGCCAGGGCCAGCTGCCTCTCGATCTCCCCAACGTCCAGCGCCCGGGGCAGGTCCTGCTTGTTGGCGATGACGAGCAGCGGGGTGCCCTGGTTCTCCGAGAACCGGGTGATCTTGTGCAGCTCGGTCCGGGCCTCCTCCAGCCTCTCGGCGTCCACGGAGTCCACCACGTACACGATGCCGTCCGTGCAGCGGCTGTAGGGCTTCCACAGGGGCCGCAGCTTCTCCTGGCCCCCGACGTCCCAGAAGTGGCAGCTGATGCCCCGGGAGGCCCCCGCTCCGCCCAGCCGGATCCGCTCGGTGTTGAAGCCGATGGTGGGCACCGTGTTGACGAACTCGTTGAATTTCAGCCGGTACAGCACGGTGGTTTTGCCCGCAGAGTCCAGCCCGAGCATGACTATGTGCAAGGACTGGAAAGCGGCCAGATTGGAGAAACTATTCCCCATCTTGCGGCGTGCAACCCCGCAGCAGAGAGCGAGACCAGCACGGGAGACGCTTAAATGTCCCAGGGGAGATCCATCGCGGGTTGCCCTCCCGGTGACAGTCGAAGCATAAGGTCGGGGGAGGGTGGGGGGAGAGAAAGGGGACGCGCAGAAACGCCAAGATCCGCGCCTCTCCCGTTCAGCGGACGTGCAGGGCGCAGCCCCACGTTGCGCGGCGGCACTCCGGCAGCCAGACGAGCCGCAGCATCCCTGGACTCACTCCAACGGCACCGGGCGTCCGGAGGCAGCCAGATCTCCGCGCACACGGCGGCGCGTTTACCGTGCGCGCCGCTCTCCAAATGCGCAAATTACGCGCGTCACAGCGCGTCTCCGCATCTGTCTGAGTCCGTCCGAGTGCGTAGCAGCTCATGTAGTGACACACACACACACACACACACTGGAGTGATGGTGTGTGACGCGTGGATCACGCTCTCAACGTTGACATGTAAAGATGCGTCAAGTTACACCATAAAAAATACCAAACACGTTTCCGGTTGAGACGCGGCTCCTCCAAAGTAAAAGCCTCGCCAGTTCGGCTCAGGGACTCGGTGGCACGTGCCAGATGGGTGGAAGAGGATCTTATTTTGAAAGGGAGTCGTTCACAGCGTTTCCTCTGCGCACTGAGCAACCTGAGCTGCGAGAACACTGCCACCTCCAGGCAGCTAATCATATCCAGCAAAAATATGATACGATATTTAAATAAATAAAAACCTAAACTAGCAATGCGGATTCAGCATAGGCAGTGTAATGTTTTATTATTATTATTATTATTATTATTATTATTATTATTATTATTATTATAAAATGTACTCCAATTCATCCACAACCTGGTTGGTGCTGATGCACTTGTGGTCATGTGACATTTTCCCCACAAGATGGCAGCACAGCACTTCACAGCAGAGCAGGGGAACCTGATGAAGAGCGGAGCTGCAGCCGTGCGGAGTTAACGTCACCTGAGGGTCCAAACCTGCTTCTGGGTTTCTGGTGTCGTCCTGCAGCGACGCAGGTCTGTGAGTACAACACAACGCACATGAGCACACAATGGGCTGCTGTGAGATTTAAAAAAAACACACAACATGTTAATTACCTGTTTGTGGTTCAGCTCCTGCAGCTGGGTCGACTTTAATCAGGGACACTGAAAACAGCTGCGTGGTTACGGAGGGCACACACACACACACACACACACACACACACACACACAACCTGAGTCATCAATACCTCACTAATTGTTCTCTCTGCCCTCCTCCCTCATTGATTTCCCTCGTAATGAGTGTGTGTGTGTGTGTGTGAGATCAATGAAACGACTTACAAACGTAGGTACACACACACTCTGGCTTTATAAGACCACAACTCTCTCTCTCTCTCTCTCTCTCTCAGACAAGGCTGAGTCACCTGAGAGTCTCTCGCCCACGCACCTCATCCATAAAACAGGAGCCCCCCCCCCAAACAAAGGAGGTGGTGTGTGTGTGTGTGTGTGTGTGTGTCTATAATACATGAAAAGAGAGAGGCCGAGGTGGAGCTTTGCTCTCTGCAGACCACGCAGCTGTTCTTCATCTCACTTTGGGAACGTTTACAGGTCAATAAAGATTTTCTGGAGCGTAATATTTTGTCCGTCCCCCGTTTAAAAACTGACAGGCCGGTTCTGGTGGAAGCGGGATCTGCACGAGGCCTCGCGGGAATAACTCCCCGACGGTCGGCCGCGTGTAGTAAAAAACATTTTATGAGGCACTTCCTCGTCTGGATTTTGTCCAAATGGGCACGAAGAGTTTCGCCGTCAGCACCTTCTGACAGAGATTTAATCAGCTGGGCCGGAGTCGGGAGACGCTTCGCTACGCTCGCATCAAAAAAGCTGAGAGGGGAAGATGAACGTAAATCAATGCGAACAGGTGAAATCTGGAGCGGAGAGAAGGTGGAGGGAACACGACACAACTCTGCAGACACACAAGCGCTGATATGAAAGGGCGAACTTTCACCTCTCCCGATGAAGTTTATATCTTTTTTTTTTTTTAAAAATCAATCATAGGCCCAGGATGAAAACAGGCGGTCTGGCCTGTTTTCACAGATGTCCTTCAAAAAAAAAAAAAGAGAGAGAGAGAAAGACAACAAGCAGGCCGACAGCTCGTCCGAAAAGCTTTTCATCTCACCACCTGTTCTGCATTTCTGAAAAAGCAGCTCGCAGCCGGACGACTCGTCCTGAACCAAGGAGAGAGGAAAAAAAAAAAGAGTTCCCTCTCGTCGAGCGTCTCAGATCAGGAGAACAACACCTGTCGTCCCGGCGCAGCCCATCGCTGAGCTGTTAAATCTGAACACGGTGAAATCTTCAAACGTCAAACTTTAACGTCGGCGAGTCGTGTCAGGTGACGCGGAACCGTTCCGCTTTGGGATCCCCGCAGGAAACACACCAGGTTCCCGAGGATCTGGAGACCTGGAGGAAAATTTCCATCCGCCCGGAGAGGAAATGTAGAAACGTGAGAAGCCTGACTCACTTTTTTACGCAGGTTTTAAAAAATGATTTATAATCATATCACGCATAATGGACAACTGACCCTGGATCAGCCTCAGAAACTCCTTTAACTTCAAAGGAATATGCCACAATTTGTGTCTTTTAATCATTTTTACACATCATCAAACACACACACACACACACACACACACACACACACACACACACACACACACACACACACACACAGAATTGAATGCACTTCATTAAAGCAGATAATTAGTCTCCCTCAGAGGACAGGCCACCTTGACGGAGTCGTCCTTTGGCTCTCAATGACTCACCCTCGACATTCCTGCTCGTCTCCTGGATACGACTCAGTCTGAGGCCGTGTGTGTGTGTGTGTGTGTGTGTGTGTGTGTGTGTGTGTGTGGGAAAGAAAGCCCACATGGATGAATGGTGTGTGCGTGAATTAGCTGAGTGCGTGTCGCAGAATCACAGTTGGGACACGATTTGCAAATTCATGAAGTTTTTTTTCTTCTTTTCTCTCCCGTTCGCTGCATCTCTGCAGAATCTGCCGCCTTAAAGGAAAAGTGCAAACATTTTGGGAAACAACGTGCCGTCGCCTCGGATGTTTAAATCCAAATTCAAACTTATATCCACCGCCCGGTGCTGGAATTCACAGAAAACCTCTGCACTTACAAATACAGATCCTCAGTTTTATTGATGCTTTCTGAACAAAAACACTGAACAGACTTCAGATCAGCGACCCGTCACGTGAGACGCATCAATACTCGATCGGCGTTTGGTACATATATATATATATATAAACTGTGCTCAGATCAGGTTCATATTCCAAACAGAGACACCGCAGTGGTCACAAAAACACGTAGAAAAGAAACAGTGAGAGAAATGAAAATGGACTTTGGAGAGTCAGAGCGTCCGGGTGAGATCACAGAATCAAGGATGAAAGGATTTTTTAAAATTCAAATTCAACAAAAGCTCCATCATTTCTCGTCTAGTTTAAAAAAAATCTCGATGTTTTAACTAAAATGTGGCTTTCTGAAACCCACAGGTTTACTGTAAACTGCTAACAAAATGAATAATAATAATAATTTTTTTTTTTTTACTGCAAAGTAAAGTAACGGGCGAAAAGTTTTCCGATTCATCTGCTTCGCCTCCTTTTTTAAAAATTTTTTACTGTCGGATAAAAATGCTTGACTTGCAAACAAAGGTCAAGAAGGCGAGCGACAGTCAGTCAGGTCAGCGTGGAAAAGGTCAGAGGTCACAGGGCGTGTGGGCGTGTAAAAAAGAGATGGAGGAGGGTGAGGTAGAAAAGAGATGGAGGAGAAAGAAAGAAAGAAAGAAAAGAGAACATAAAAAAAAAACAGAGAGGCGGATCCTCCAGTCTCGTAAACGCCAGAGTTCGTCCGGCGGCGTTTCGACCTCCGAGGCTTCGGACCCTCAGACGGCGAAGTCTCCGTAGCCGGTGGGGCAGAAGGCGGCGCCGCGGAGGGTGTCCAGGCAGTTGACGAGGACGAGCGCCCCCGTCAGGTGCTTCCACCTCTTGGTGATGGGGTTCCTCATCTTGTCCAGGCCCAGGTGGAGCTCCTGGATCACGTCCCGGTAGCTGTCCCCGACGTGGGCCGCCCAGGTCAGGAGGAAGTCGTAGGCCGGCTTCCACATGGACTGGAGGATCAGGGCGGAGGAGGAGGAGGAGGTTGGAGCAGGATTTTTGAAAAGGTGGGACCCGCGCTCCCCTCCACCTCCACCTCCACCTCCGCTGGCGACTCACCTCGTTATCCAGCAGGCCGTTCTTGTCGCGATGCGGCGCCTCGTACGCCTCCATCTGCTGCCTGGACACCCGCGCCAGCTTCTCCGCCAGCTCCCTCCACCGCGACGCCACCTCCACCGCCGTGGTCAGCAGGACGAAATCCAGGACCAACCTGGCAACCAGACCCTGGCAGTCCATCTTCAGCAGCGCCTGAAAGGATGGGGGGGGCGACGAGGAATCTAGATTATTATCTGTAATCTAATTATAATCTATATTCACCTCTCTCTCTCTCTCTCCCTGTCTATTTCTATCTCTCTCTACCACCTGGCCCTCTGCTGCCATGTCCTCCTTCTGCTGATTCAGGTCCTCCACCGTTCTAAATATAGACCCGGTCAAGCCGGGCCAAGCCAGGCCGGGCCGGGCCAGACCGGGCTAGGCCCGGCTGTCCAAACACACACACACACACACACACACTTGAGCCTGCTGTCTGGAGATGATGCGTTCACATGCAGCGGAAGGGATTAAAAGCGCACAAAAAAGAAACACACACGGGGAACAGGAAGTGCGCGCAGGCCCCGGCGGAGATGTACCTTCAGCTTTAACGACACCAAAAAAAAACAGGAGCTGAGGTCAAAGGTCAAAGGTCAGCGTCTCGCACGAGGACACTTTCGTGCACAGCGGCTTCAGAACGTATTCAGACACGCGAGGCGTTTCCTGTCCGTTAAACACGCACGTTTTCCGCCTGTTGGTCGATGTTTCCGCATCGTTAACCCACAACCCCGATCTATAAATGGCGAACAGCGGCGATGACCCGGGGGACGGCGGACAGACGGAGCCGACAGCTGAGCAGGCGGCCGACGGCTCCGCGGGGCGGGAAGGAGGGAAGGAGACGAGAAGGGGTGGTGGGGCTTTTATTGTGAAAATCTCCCTCTGTTCCTGTTTGGACTGTCAAATAGAAAGCGGCTGAATATTTATCAAGTTAATTAACGCTGCGTTTAATAATTTCGCATTCATGAAGACGTGTAATTTTCCGAAAACGAGAGTTCCTTGCATTTTTTTTTTTAAGATTGGGATTATGAGCGGGGGGGAGGGGCTTTCTTTCCCCCACACACACACACACACACACACACACACACACTCCCCCCACCCGTGCAGAAGTGATTCGTCCCCGCCCGCCTGCATGGATCTATTATTAAACGCCCCTCCGCTGCCGACGAGCACGAGGGACGGCTTTCTCATTTCCTCGTCCTCAGCCTTTCGTAACCCGAGACCCGGCGCTGAAGAGATCTACCGGGGCGGTGTCGGTGTCGGGTGCCCCCACCACCCCATCCACCCACCCATCCACCCACCCCACCCACCCCACAGGGGCCTCCAGCTCAGGCCCCCGATCAATGGCTGCTCACGTTTCACACGGGGACACCTGTCGGCTCGCTGCCTCGCTCGTTTTCTGCAGGGAAATACTTTTTTATTTATCCGCCTCATTCCAGCTCCTCGAACTTTTCTCACATGGGTTTGTGTTCCAATTTTAAACCTCTGTGCGTCTGTCACGTTTGCCGACACACAAAGAAAGCAGAGACGCTACAAACGGCGTGCTGTTACAGAAGCAGATCAGTTAGAGGTGGGATATACGCTCCCTTCCTTTCCCACCCACCATTTTCCCCTCCTCTCTCGTTACAGAAACCACAGGTGGGGTATTTTTTTTTTGAGCAGATAAAAGCCGCGTTACCGAGCGAAAAAAACAAAAAAAACAAGCGAACCCTTGTTTGCTCATCGTGGATTTTAAGAGGTTTTTGAGTCAAAGGCGCCTCAGCGGGAGCTGTGGGTACAGCCGGCGGGAAATAAAAGCCCTTTATGAAACATTAAAGCTTCGCTTCAGCCTCCGTCAGATTAAGATGGAGGAGGTGGTGGTGGTGGTGGGGAGCTGCAGGTGAAGAGCAAAGCAGCGTGAGAACACCCGCTCCCTTTACATTAACAGCTACTGTCCCATTTAAATCTCATTTAGCGGCGGTACTTTACCCCCCCCCACCCCCACCCTCGCCCCCGGCAGCCGCATTCAGCGCGTCGCCGGGACGGAGGCGTCGGCATGCTCCATCAGCTCCGCCCGGAGAGACAGCAGCAGGGAAATATACTTAAGCTAAAGTACTTTCTGAGTAATGGCTGCCAGCGTCCTGGGACACCCCCCGCCCCGCTTGACGGAGTTGTTTACGCTCCGACTGCAGATGTTACTGCATTTTCTCTTTCGTCTGACTTTTTTTTTTTTTTTTTTGCAGGGGGGGGGGTTCCTGCGGGATTCCCACGGGACGGGAGGCGCTTTTCACCGCGGGTCACGTGACCGGACAGGAAATGAGAAAACTCCACGGAGGCAGGTGGAGAATTTTATAAGGAACTATAACGGGCCTCATCTGAACACCGCCCGTATTTATAGCGTAATTAAGTTGCTCGGCCCTCGACCCAAGTCTTTTCGTGTTCGACTTGCTGCAGCGTTTATGATAATGCAGGTTTTTTTATGTTTATAAATTACAGATCTCCTGCTTTGTTACAGACGTTGAAACTTAAGGCCAAAGGGAATGCCGAATGCATCGTGGAGGTCAAAAGGTGAAACACATGCAAACTCTAAAAATAGAAAGCACGCGCCTTGTCGTGTCTCAGCTGTTAGAAGAGCGCTCTCTCAGCAAAACGACAGATTAAAATGTCAAAAAAAAAATCCCAAATAATCCCAGAGGCCTTATCTTACCATCATGAGTTCCCTCTGGAAGGACTTCCTCTCCTTGCTCTCCATACTGGTGCACTCCTCCTTCAGTTTCTCCAGGACCGACGCCACCTTCTCCGCCTCGTTGTCCAGCTCGGCGCGGCAAAAGTAGTTCAGCGGCAAGTTCCCGTAACCCAGGGCGTCCGCGAACGCCCTCCAGTTCCCCACGTTCTCCATCAACACCGTCCTCACGGTCGCGTAGATGTACGTGAGGAACTTGCACGGCCTCAGGATCTGCTCCAGCAGCGCGCCGGTCGTCAGGTCCGGCCCGCACCAGTAAATGGGCTTGACTTTGCCCAGAACCAAAACATTCTTGGCGTGGACGAGCCCGATCTTCCCCTGATAGTACCCGATGTACCACTCTTTGGTCCGCAGCTGCCCTCGCAGTTTGATCTTCTCCTCGCTGAGTAAAGCGATGACGTCCCCCTTCTTGTACTCCAGCAGATAGGTGCTCTTATGCTGCCGGATCACCGTCTTAATCAACTTCCCAAACTTCAGGTTGGTGACGCACCGGTCCTGAAACTTTGGGTATTTGGAGGTGACGGCCAGCGGCGAGAGGACGATCTTGTCCACCTCCTTCTTCTTCAGGAACCTCCTCTGGCCCGTTATCCTGGCCCCGGTCTTGGGCGGAGGCTGCGGCGTTTGGACACAGAACTGGGTGAGGATGCAGTCGAGGGCGTCCTTGACCTGGACCCTGAGAGTGAAGTCCGAGATGCCGTCGGGGTCGTGCGAGCTTATCATGTACAGGAGCCTGCTGACCTTCCCCAGTTTGACCTGAAAGCCCCGAATCACCCCGGCGCCGTCGCTCGCCCTCACCTGGTAGTTGGACATGTTGGAGTACAATCCCACCTGGAGGTCCTGAGGGTATCCCAGCGTGAACTGGTGCTTCCCCCACAGCTGGAGGGCCACGGGCGGGGTTGAGGCGGCCTGCCGGCCCACCTCGCTCACCAGCAAGGTCTTGGGGGCGCAGTCGTGCCCGAACATGGCCACGACGGCCTTGAAGGAAGGGTGAATGTGCTTGGGTCCGTAGACGCCCAACGTTACTTTCCTTTGCACGTGGTCCCAAACAGTCACGTTGTGGCTGACGTGCTGCGACTGGACCACCACAGCCATGTACATGCACGGCTCCAGACTGTCCAGCTGCACCTGGACCGTGTCCTTGTACACGTAAGCATTGGGGATCGGTATGTAGGGCCCTTCCTTGCAATCGCTGCGAACGCAGAGCACCTCGGCGGCGCGGCAGCCCTCGTTCCTCACGGCCACCGACACCTTCATCTCCAGCGTGATGAAGGACTTGGTCTCCATGTTGCTGAGCTTTATCTCCACCACGGGGCTCACGGTGGAGCAGTGGTCGGTGTTGAGCTCCAGCGGAGGGTCCAGTAAGGCTTTCATGGAGATCTGCTGGTGGTCTCCGTGGCTGACGTGGCCCTCGGGGATGTGCACGCTGATGTGGGTGTCCGGCAGCTGAACGACCCCTCCGTTGCTGTCCAGCCTGCACACTATGTTGGTCTCCACCGGCTGCGTTTGGCCCCACCCGGGGCTCTGGCCCAAGGAGTCCAGGTCGTGGCAGGACCTGGCGAGCTTTCGGTGATTCAGCCAAGCAGTCCTGAAGTCGTCCCTGCTCTGAAACTGCTCCGGCAAAGGAGCCTTAAGGCCCGTGAAGAATCCAGAAGACGGTAGGGTCGGATTGGACTGCGCCTGAAGGACGGACAGTTCCGACAGACTGTGGGAACGTTTACTCCTGAAAAACGGGTTATCCCTGTGGAGGCTGGGCACCACCTCTTGGTCGGGGCCGGCGGTGTTCGCAGGGCGGCCGCCAAACCCACCGATTGTGCTCGTGTCGAAGCTGGAGCAGGACGACGGAGACGCCAGAGCGTCGAACAGAAGGAGGTCCGTGGAGTTCCTCGCGCCCGCATCTCTACAGTTCTGGTCTAAGGGACAGATAAAGGGGTTCACAGAGAAGGGGCTGTGGTTGTAAACGGGGGAGGGCTTCAGGCACATCCCCGTCCACTCCCCCAAACCTCCGAACTCCCTGGACCCGTCCTCGTACCCCTCGCCGAGGCTGTCGATCATCCCGCTGTCGCTGAACGAAGAGTTCCTGAAGTTGACCGGCTGGACGTAGGCGGCCGGGATGTAGCCCATCTCCGTGTTGTTGTGGGCGTACCACCACTCCCCGCCCGACGTGTCCAGCACGTACAGGCGGTCGCCCTTGGAGAACTTCAGCGTGGTGAAGCTGCTGGGGCAGTAGTCCTTTATGGCAACCACCTCCTGTGCGGCCCCGTAGGAGGAGGACGTGTCCAGCCTTAAGGCACTGGGAGAAGGCACTGGACAGGAAAAAGAAACGAGTTATCCCATAAAACCAGTAACACCCATCGACTGGAGCCATTTTAGACGAGCGCGCTGAATCATTTATTGGCCGATCGCTCGAAACGCTGGAGACGCTGACCTTTGACATCGTTGAGACCGGCCCCGGCGGCGACCCCTTCGCTGAGGTCGACCAGCGTCCCCTCGGACTTGCAGCGGGGGAGGGCGTGGTTGCCGCTCGTCGCTCGGATGATCCGATTGGCAGCCATGGCAGCCGGCGCTCGCTCATCGGCGACCTCCCGTCTGGACGGGAGATAAACACACACCGAAAAGGATTGGAATACAGAAACGCAGGAGGAGGGCTGCGGGAATTATATAATCTGGGAATATGTATGTATGTATGCCTTGCTAATGACGCCATTTTAATCTGATTATCTTTCGCCGATTATCTTCATTAGAGCCTCGATGTTTTTCCCCACGTTAAACCCAAAGGGGTTTTGGTTCACGGGTCAAAAACACACAAAAAAGGTTTGATGTAATTATTCAGAACTTCATACGTGACTTCAAAAAACACACATCGGTGCAAAAACAACCAGAACAGGGCGGATTATTTAGGAAGCTGTGAAGGTTCCTGAGAGATCTCATTATATTTCTGCTCTCTGATTTAAGAAAGTAGGTTAAAAAACGTCTTCATTACGACTATACGCCGTGAAAAACGCTGTTGCTGCGAGCCCGAACTCGGATTGTCGACCGTAATCCTGACCTTAAGTCAGAGAAAGCGGCGGTTATTAAGACAAAGCAGCCGATGCAAGCTTCCGGGGGCGAGAGATAAAGCTGGTCCTCCCCCCCCGGGGGCAGCTTTTATTGGATGAGACAAAAAAAAAATCCATTTCTCTTTCATTCCTTCAGTCTCTCCCCCCTCGATCCAAACACCTTCGCACTGCGAACCAGTTTCAGAAATGAATTGGGATTTTGTTTCCGAGCGGTTTGCCCACGAGAAGAGAAAGTTTTTAACGGAGCTTCTCTCCGACGGTGAGGTTTCATTTCTCCCGTCTCCTCTCGGGGGGAGGAAAACGGCGCCCGTCGTGCTCCAAAGGGAGCGCTCGGCGGGGGGAGGCCTCGACCCGGCGGGCGAAGACGCCGCTGAAAACTGAAAAAAACAGGGATATGTGTTCACCCCACCCCTCATTCATATCTGAAAATATTAACAGAGGAGCGGCGGGGACGCCCGGGGAGTCGGCTGAGTTTAATTAGCCGAGAGCCGGCCCGGTCCTAATCCCCGGATGAATGTTGCTGTAATAACCACTTCCAGTTTATCGCTTCGCCATCTCAGCCGTGTAAAACCGGCAGATTACAGGGGGGGACCGGTCGGCGTGCGGCGTCGCCAGGGCGTGATATTAGCGTCCGATTTTCCAGCTTCGTATTACAAACGTCCCGAGACAAATCGACGACCCGAGACCGCTGAATTCGTTTTTTCGTCGGAGCTGCAGCGTTTTCCTCCGTCTCTTTCAAACCCGAAGGTTTAGCTCTTTCCTCTGCAGCAAACTTTAATTCAGCGCGTTACATCCAGTCGAGTCAGGCGCACGTCAGGCGGCGCTGCAGCTCCCAGCATGCACCGGGATGTTACGCTCACACACCTGAGACGTAGCGGCGGTGAAGCTAAAAAGAAAACGCTCGAATTCACAGTTTCGCCTTTTTTATGTGCATGTTGGTTTAAGCTGGGAGGAATCTGTTGCCCCCCAGATTAAGATTTTGTCGCGGTGAGACAGATTCGCCGCCGCCTTCTAAAGAGACCTCGTCATTGATGTGTCTTTGAGCCGTGAGAAGTCATAATTTACGCGGGATTATGAAGGGTTTCTTTCCTGGCCTCCTCAAAGCCGACGCTCTGAAATGTGCAAAACGACGTCATAAAGTCGGATTTATGACGGCTCCTCTTCCCGTCCTTCTGCAGCTTTCCTGACACCTTCAGGAGCCAAGCGAATAAATTAATAAAAAATAAAAACTGTTCATCATCACCGGAGAAGTTCAGGGGTGAAGTTTGAGCGGCGGGATCGGAGGAGATTTGTTAAATTTGGGAAGAGAGGAAGAGGCAACAGGTCATCCTCGTGCTTTCACCATAAGATCAAGGGAGAGAGAGAGAGAGAAAAAAAAAAGAAAGTTGGATGCAAATTAAACGACCTTGTCCTCGAGTCCTTGAAACGCGTGACGCCGCAACGCATCCTCAGTCTGCAAACAGGGAAATTAATCTGCCTGCAGTTTCCCCTCAAAGCATATTGACTGTTGGAAACGAGCTGCACACACACACACACACACACACACACACACACCGGATGCATTCACAAGCTTCACTTTTACTTTTCAGCAGCGGGGTGCACGTCATTAAGAGGGGGGAAATTAATCTTTAATAATTTAAGACGTTTTCAGAGCAGGGACGGTTTCTCAGCTTTATCGGACGGTTTGCACGTCAAGAGAAGCTGCAGCTGTGAAATATTACGTCTGAAGTGTCGGGTGTGTGTGTGTGTGTGTGTGTGGGGTCGAACATGAACTACCAGGAGTGTTTTATATTTATATATGATTTAATATTCATGTATTTATTTAGTTTCACCTGTGACCGAGGCTCGTCAGATGCTGCTCGGGCTTCATCGTCACAGCGGGAGCCAGGGATAATGACGATAATCAGTGCGGCGTGTTCGTTAATGAGTTGTGGCCATTACTGTTCAGCAGCGCGGCGGGAAGAACATGTGTGTGTGTGTGTGTGTGTGTGTGTGTGTGTGCGTGCTGAGTGGCCATTCATCACAAAATGGAGCGCACCTTCACCTGGAGCTGGAAAACGATGACACGTTGGTTTTCAGGCTTAGCCTCACAGGTGGAGAGAGAGGGGGAGTGTGTGTGTGTGTGTGTGTGTGTGTGTGTGTGTGTGTGTGTGTGTGTGTGTGTGTGTGTGTGGGGGGGGGGGGGGTTAGTGTCACTTTCACAGTTTGTGCTCGTGTGTTTGTTAACAAAGAAGAGGAGGAGGAGGGGGGGAAAGACGAGGGATGGGTAAGAGGAGGCAGGAAACAGGGAGGGTGGTGAAAGGAGTGTGTGTGAGTGTGTGTGTGTGTGAGTGTGTGTGTGTGTGTGTGGGGGTGCAGCTTATCAAATGACCTTATTGGCAGGGCCAAGGAGGCGATTTTCCATGTGCGCAACGGGCACGAGTGTTGTCACCTTATCATTCCCAGCTCCTCCATCTGTTTTCACGCTGACTTATGAATATTCATAATAAACGTGCACAGTGAAAAATAACACAATTATTCTTTTTTTAAAGTTCAAACCCATATACAACATCACATAAACAAAGCCGTCACAATAACACATCGTGCAACATTAAAAACACAATCAATCAGACCACGACAGAAATCATTCAATATTCATAATGTTTAAAGACATAATTATTATTATTACAGGAATATATATCAGCTGTGAATTTCTCCCCACGTGTTGTTGTGCCGGATCAACAACGGGACCGCGGGAACAGTCGGTGTGAATCAGACGTTAAACTCACCTCTTGGTGGCCGGAAGGTGCCGAGCGCGCGCGGAGGACGGCGAACAGGAGCCGATGGAGAAGCTCGCGCCGTCACTTCTTCCTCTTTTTTCCCCGCGTCATTTGTCTTCAAGATTAAAAAAAAAAAAAAAAAAAAACAAGTAGGACGTCAGTGAAAGGAAAATTAAAGATTGTTGTTTCCGGTCACTGAAGTTTTTATTTTTCCGGTGGGGTCCGGGGGCCCCGTCCCGTCTCCGCTTCTCCGGTTCTGCCGGAGGACTGGAGGAGAGCTGCTGTGGTGGAGTGGAGTGGGTGACGTCACGGGGAGGGCGGGGACAGACACACACACACACACACACACACACACTGTGCCATGCATTATTCAGACCCCCCCCCCAACCACAGTGTTGTTGTTGTTCAACACCATCATGTGAGTGGATTACTGAAAATACTCAATCAAGTAATCTATTACTCCTTACTCCCTTCTGCTTCGCTTTGAAGGGATGGCTGCATGTTGTCATGGTAACGCTTCAGGTGATGAAGATGAAACTGGACGGATGATGAGGCGTGACGTCACAGGAGGAACAGGAAGTAGGATCTTTTTTTTTTTTTAAAGATGGACATGTGTCTGTGTCGTGAAGAAGAAGAAGAAGAAGAAGATCCGGGCAGAACCGGACCGGTCAGCGAGAAACCACGACAACGAGGCCCGAGTGAACAAGATGGCCGCCCCCGCGCAGCGAAACACAAACAAACAAACAAAAACACAACAAAACAAAACAAACAGACGTTTCAAACCGCAGCAGCAGGAACGCCTCCATAAAAACGTTTTTAAACCTCACCTGCTCCCCCTCAGGTGTGCTGCAGGAGAAAAGGGGGCGGGGCTTCCAGACTTCTTTACGCCCCCCTGGGTCCTAACGCCCGACATGTTTGCTGCAGCTCCTCGGCCTGATCCTGGATTCGTTTTGATTGCCGGTATCTCAGATTATTGCTGGATTATCGTCGGCTCTTTAATTATTTTCTGGCTGTTTTCTCTGGATTTTAAAGGATTAAGAGTTTGTGACAAACTGTAAAAATCTTTGGTGTGACACCAGAGATGTTTGGCGGACTCTCTCCAAACCGTCGCTGCCCTGGAGTTCAGCGTCTATTCATGGGTGCTGAATGGGAACCGTGGAGCTTTCTATTCACAGCTCTTTTTTTTTTAATCTATCACCCATTTGCATCAGAATGACGGAGCGTCCAGATTGGGATTTAAAATGAATGAACGCTCCTGAAAACGTGGAGATACGGAGAAAGGGAATAAAAGGGGATGAGTTTGCAGACCGAGAGGAAGCCCGGGAAGGAGGTTGTTTTTTTTTTGCTCCTTCCTCCTCCTCCTCCACCTCCTCCTCCTCCTCCTCCTGCCTCCATCTGGCTGATTTTCACCACGTCTCCACACTCGGGGCTTCGCAACCTGTTCACGGGAAATTACTTATTCATCACCCCCCCCCTCCTCCGTCAGCGGATTAGAGCCGCTGTATCTTCAGGCAAACACACCTGAACTCTGCAGCAGCTCCACCCTGCATCCATCTTCCACTGAGTTTGGGGGGGGGATTAAGAGTTTGGCTCAAGGACATGGGATGATTAACGCTGCTTTATAATCCCACCCCCCAAAAAAAAAATGGATGCGGCAGTCTCTCAACAGAGATGGAATCCATTTTGTGTGTGTGTGTGTGTGTGTGTAATTTATTGCTGCACTCCACTGTGTGTCTGAGGTGATTACTTCGGCGCCGCTGCAGATATTTTACCTCCGGGGAGGGAGGAGGGGGGGTGGGGGGGTGGGGGGGCGGTGGGCGGGTGGGTGGGTGGGGGGGGCACCCGGCGATCGATCGATCGATCGATGGAGAGACAGATGCGGCGGGAGATGCGTCGCCCAGGTTAATGCGTTTCTTCGGCGCGGCGCCCAGTCCTCTCTCCGCCGCCAAATCATTATCTCCGAACTCTCGCCCGCGTTCGCTGGTGCCAATTACCCACGAGCCCCCCCCGCCGCCGCCGCCCGCAGGGTTTCCCATGGCAACCGGAAATGTCAAGGCGTGGAAGTATTTCAGAAATACAATCAGAGCGAGGAGAAGCTGTGAACGAGAAGTTTGTGCGAAGACCTGGGATGACCCGGGTCATGTGATTCCGTGACCTTTCCGGCGGCAGGAAGTGCCTCCATCCGCCAATCCCGTGCGCAACGAGGGAGGTTGTTACGGGATCCCCGCGGGATTAAAAAAAAAAAAAAAAACAGCTTAATTGGCCGTCTGTCAGTCACGCAGCTCCGCCGCCAGCCGCTTTGAAATCCTGCCAGTGAAATGAGAATCCCCAGATTTGACGAGAAGGGCTCAGATTAACGAGGGACTGACACGGTTTCCCGGTATTCCTGCAGGAAGCGTGCGCCAGAATCCGTCGGGGAAAAAAAAAAAAAAAAATCTCCAAATTTGAAAAACACGAGGCGTCCTCGTTTTACAAGCAGCCTTTTAAAAGAAAGACGGGTTTTATCTGTGAGCCGCGTCGTTTCTCGTTTCTGCGACGTCGGTGATAATCCAGGGCGGGGGGAGGGGGGGGGTACAACAGTTTGAAGCTTCTTCTTTTATGACCTGACGGGAGATTAGCGCTCACCATATGGGGGGGGGGGCAGGAAGTGAATCAGTCCTGATCTGATTTTCTTAATTAAACGAGCTAACGAGCTAAAAGTGGCTCCGCTGACCCGGCCGGCGCTGGACAGACGGAGGAGAGGAATAATTTCAAAAGGGCCTTGAAATCGGCCTCTTAATTTAATCTGAGAAAGATTGTTGTGTGTGGGTTTTGTGAGAATTGTGCGGCTAAACGCTCAGCCTGCTTATTGTGTCGTATGTAGGCCATCAGGTGTGTGCGCGCTCGCCCAGGACAGAGCGCCCTGATCCAGGAGCCTCTAATCCGATCGGCGGGGGTGAGAGTGGATTACGGGATTAGGGAGGGAGCGATGCGAGCATGAGATGGCCACTCTGCGGCTGGCACGTTCAGGGGGTCGCCGCGGCTGTGGTTTTTTTTAACATTTCTAAGTTTAGTTTCGCATCGGAGCGGCGTCCGCGTCCGGACGTTTTCAACCTTCGCACGCGACGACAATCTTTGTCTTGCCGTTCGCACACAGGAACCGATAAGAATCATAATTAACTGAAAACGTCTCAGTCTTGCAGAGATTTTCCTCGAACGTCACGTTTGAAGGACGAGACTCGACAACTTATCAAGATGAACGCTTGTTTTCGTGAAAAATCCCGCGCTCGACGAGACGAGACGACCTTTGCCGGTCGCCCGATCGAGGCCTTAACTCAGAGTAACGTGTGAGCAACGGAGATGGGATTTGGCCCTCGGATGACAGATTGAGGGATTTTTTTTCACTCCAGATTATGCTGGAGTAATCCACACATCGGCCAGGAGGGTTGGAGGTTTTCCCCCCTCACACACACACACACACACACTCCATTTTAAACCCTTTATGCGTTCTTTTATTTTAATAAAACTGTAAATCATCCACGAGAGGGACAGTAAACCCCCCGGATTACTCCTCCAGAATAAAACTCCACAATCCCATAAATCTGCGGCTCTTTAAAGTTGCGAAATAAGATTCTGATTTTTGTGCGTGAAGAAACAATGCTGCCCTCTGCTGGCGGCGCGTCGCTACTGCAGCTCCGTTGTTGTTGTTTTTGTTTTTGTCACTTTCGCCTCACGACGGCAAAACCGCCAAAACGCACGAGCCGAGCAACGAGGCGGGGTGGGGGGTGAAAGGTCAGAGGTCACGCGCACGACTTGACCTGAGAACCCCCCCCCAAAAAAAAACCAAACAAACTTTAGGATGAAAACAACAACAACAACAACAAATCAAATTTTAAAGAAGAAAGGGGGAGAGAGTGACTCAGCGGCCTGGAGAACTGGTTGCCACGGTGACGGGCGAGCGCCGGAGAACCCGGGCCGGGATCTAAGGACGCCCCGCGGGGGCCCGTTTGAGGACGCCGTCTCCTGGGAGAAAATATGCCCAAAGAGACACAGGCGAGGAGGAGGAGAAGGAGGAAGAGGAGGAGGAGGAGGAGGAGGAGGAAGAGGAGGAGGAGGAGGAGGGAGGCCGAGTGTGAAAATGTGCGAAATCAACTTGTGAGTTCAGACGCACAAACGCGCAAAATCGTAGTGAAACGTGCAGCTTGGAGGTTTTTAAGATGAAACACGAGGCTCCTGACACACACACACACACACACACACACACACACACAGAGAGAGAGAGAGAGAGAGAGAGAGAGATGACAGGTGATGCTCGCTCGCCCCGGCCGTGCGACTCCGGCTTCCATCGCCGCACAGAGTTTCAGTGTTTGAAGCGAACAATGAAGCGGCCTGTGGTCGTCCGCGTGAGGAGTGAATTTACCGGGCGGGCACAAAGGGCGCAGTTTATCGTGCGACGAGCGGCTCTGTTCCCCCCCGACGGAGGTCGGAGGTCGCGGAGGGCGCCGGAGGAAGCCGTCTGCACGACTCAGCGCATTGTGGAGATGACTGGCCGCGAACACAATGTGCACAAGACGTACCTGCTGCAGATACCAACCACAAACACACTTGTTGTTGTTGTTGTTGTTTGTTTGTTTGTTTGTTTGTTTGTTTGTTGTTGTTTGCTGAGCTCTGGCCGCACGTCTGGCCGGCTTCAGGCCGATGAAAGGAGCGTCCTCATTGACATGCACGGCCAGGCGCTTCCTCTGAGATGAGGCCCTTTGTCGGCCGGGAAGAGGCGGAGCCGGATCAAAAGGGGAGGGAATGTGTGTGTGTGTGTGTGTGTGTGTGTGTGTGTGTGTGTCGGGATGAGCAGACAGGGGAAGGTGTGTGTCACCTTTTTCGCTGTAATGAGCAGGTGCTTTGAAGGGTAAAGCCTCTGCTGACCACGAACGTCCGTCGGGGCGAGGGGAGGAGCGGGCGGACGGGATTGGTCAGCGGTTTGATTGACAGGCGGGCTGACCTCCGCCCCCCCCCTCCACAGTATAAAGCCTGCAGCCCGTCCTCAGCCTCCACTCTCTGGACGACAGCAGCACCACCTCTGCCCAGACCAACCCCGAGGTAAGTTCATCAAAATGAATCATTTATTGACTATTAATTTACATATTGATTAATTGGCATTTAAATATTCTCGCGTCCCCCTCCTCCCCCCCCCCCACCCGCAGCGATGACGATGACCGACCTGGAGACGTCGATGGCGACCATCATCACCGTGTTTCAGAAGTACTCGGAGCGGGAGGGGGACAAGCACAAGCTGAAGAAGAGCGAGCTGAAGGACCTGCTCCACGACGAGCTGCCGGACCTGATGGCGGTGAGGACCCGAACCCGGGGAGATCCGGTTCTGCTCGGGGGTGGGGGGGGGGGTTGTTGGTTTGAAAATGCACCGGCGTCTTTTCCAGTTCTTTCTTTTCCGTCCAAACTTTTCTTTCTTTTGTTGGGTTTGTCCTGATCCGACCCCCCCCGCCCCCCTGCCCCCCCCTCCGCCCCTCCGCCCCCCCGCCGCCCCCCCGCAGCACGTGAAGGACCAGGCCACGCTGGACGGCCTGATGGAGAGCCTGGACACCGACGGCGACGCCGAGTGCGACTTCCAGGAGTTCATGACATTCATCTCCGTGGTTACCGTCTGTTGCCACGAGTTCTTCGAGCACGAGGACGAGTGAGGAGGAGGAGGAGTGAGGAGTGAGGAGGGTGGTGCAGACGCCAAGCGTGTGTGTGTGTGTGTGTGTGTGTGTGTGTGTGTGTGGGGTTGCTTACAGTAAATTGTGTTGAAGCTGAAAAGCCTTAGCAACGCACAACCTTTGGATGCCTGCAGAGGAGCGCGGGGTGGGAAAACACAACACCGGCCAGCAGCCAAGAGATGATCGGTGGAGTTTGGCTGGTGACCGGTAACCGGTCCAGTCCGGTCCGGCTGAAAGCGACGACCTTTAGTGACCCTTCACCTTTCTCCCGTCTGTCTGCGCGTAGGCGGCTTTTAAACGAGATTTTCGTAGTTGAAATGTGAGCTTTTTATTTGTGCGCTTCCTAAAAGTTGTTCGCTAGTTAACTGACTCCTGCAGATTGTCTGTAAACTTTAAAAAAAAAAAAAGAAAAATAGCAGATTGAGTCGCCAGAAGAACCTGCGAGCTGACTGTCGAATGTGGAAGGCGACGTGTAAGTGAGCTGTGATGTCAGCAGAATGTTTTCAGGCAGAATAAAATAAGAATTTAAATAATCTGGCAGGTGGATTTTTTTGGACGTGGCTCGTAAATTACAAAAAAAATCTGTGAAATAGTTAAAAGTTGCACATAATCTGCTTGTTTCTTTCGCTCTTTCACTACTTTGCATGAGTTTCCTGCAGAAACGACCTGCAGAAAATGTAGATAGTTTCACGTGAGAAACCGCAAGTGATGGATGAAACGTGGATGAAACACGATTTCTGAAGTGAAATTAAATTATCGATGTGTCACCCATGAGTCTGTGGATGTTTTTTTTTCTCGACTCGTTAAAAAGCAAGTTGAGGTATCACAGGGATTACGCACCACGTTCTGTAGTCCAGATTATCGTACACGTTTTTTTTCAAATGTTTTGCAGGATAACTAAGTTTCTGTTGCAGAAAACAGACAAAAACCGCATGTCATCGTCCCCATGAGACACACAACCAGGAAGTATCAAGACGTTTATGCTGTTTGTTTCTGATGCATTCTGGGAAATGTAGGACACCATCTCATAGGTAATAACCCCTGCAGCACGTGCACAAGGAAAGGAGAACTGTGTTAATAAACAGGACAATGGTGTGTGTGTGTGTGTGTGTGTGTGTGTGTGTGTGTGTGTGTGTGTGTGTGTGTGTGTGTGTGTGAACCCATGATGTAAGAGGCGTTGTCAGCTGCACACACATCTGCAGGCTGTTTTGAACCAGAGAGGCGGAGTCGGCCTCGCCATTGGCCAGTGGGGGGAACATATCCCGGCCCTGGGGACCGACACCACACCCATCTGTGTGTGTGTGTGTGTGTGTGTGTGTGTGTGTGTGCGTGTGTGTGTGTGTGTGTTGTGCAGCCCATGTTCTGCTGTGTTTCTTCTTTTTACTTGATGTTCTTCTCGGTGAGCGCGGAGTCGCCTGCAGATTCTCAGCACCGGTGAGTGTCTTGTTTTTTGTTGCCCTCGCTGTTTTGTGATGTTTAACTTTGTGTTGTGCGTCCGTGGCGACGGCCCCTCGCAGCTGTGACACCTTTGTTTACACTCCTTCACGTCAGCTGACATCAGCTCTAATCTGAAACAAGTAAAATGCGAAGAAAGCGATGACTGATTAATCTGTTTCAGCCTCCTTCACATTTCTACATTTAATCCAGTTTAATCCCTGATGTGTGTGTGTGTGTGTGTGTGTGTGTGTGTGTGTTTTCTGCTCAGGTTCAGGTGAACATGGACGTCATCGCGACTCCGGCTCCTTTGGCTCCGACGCCAAACCAGTCGACTCCCGTTCCTCTGGAGGTCGTGACCAAGGTGCTGACGGAAGGTACGAGCAGACGAACGGTTTCAGGGTTCGGATGAAGCCGCTGAGTGTGTGTGTGTGTGTGTGTGTGTGTGTGTGTGTGTGTGTGTGTGTGTGCAGCAGGGAGTGTCTTATCAGAGAGGAGCATGGGTAGGAGGCCTCCGGGGTCTGTTGCTGCGGAGATAAGCGCTGACGCCCGCCGGCCCTCGTTTCCAAACTGTTAGAAACAGAATTCGCTCAGAAAGTTCGCCGATTTCTGATTTCTCGCCTCTCCGTCTACTTCCTGTCCGTCTCCGCGCGCGGCGAAAACAGGCGGCCTCCTCTCATCTCGGTTTCAATCCGCGTCTTTCCGCAGAGGCCGGCCCGGACGACGGCGCCTTCGCAGCCCTGATCGGAGGTAAGAACCGAACCGAGCGACGGCGGGCACGTCGAGTCTGTTTCAAGCGACCGCCCGTCTCCGCCCTGCAGGGGTCGTCGGCGCGGCGCTGCTGGCGCTCGTCTGCGCGGTCGCCGTGCTGCTGTGGTTCCTGTCCAGGCGCAAAGGCTCATACGTCACCAACGAGATGGACGGCGGCGACGGCGACGACGACACGAGTCTGACGGATCGGACATGGCGCTCCAAGGCAGGGAACCCCTCACGGAGGATTAACGTGGAAACAGGAAGAACGGGACGCTTCCCGTTTCCTGAAGCTGCACTAGTTTGCACTTGTCGGCGTGACGCCTTGTTCACGTTCTCCCGCGGTGGAACCTCCACCTGCCGGTTCCTGAAAGGGCGGGGGGGGGGTGCGAACCACCTGCCCGAGCAGATTGAACTCCACCCTTTTCATTTTCCAACCTGAATCTAACTGTCAAGGATTTTTCTAGTTTTACTAACAGACAATCAATAATAATCAATAATAATTTGGCACTTTTCTGTTTAAGAATATAGAAGAACAACTGCTCATGTCTTTTTTTATTTTATCGACTTCTCTTCTTGTGCATATTTACACTTTTATAAGAATAAAGATGACACTTTTTTTTTTTTGACACGTCCTGATCCCTGCTTGTTTGTATTTGGCACCTGTTTGTGCGTCAACAACAACAACAACAACAACTCCCTCCGGTGGCGGAGGCGAGCGCTGCACCCTGCAGGTTTTGTGTGTATTCGATGCACAACCCCCCCCCCCGTCGATAATCCTGACCGGACCGTGGCCAATCACAGCAGAAACCAAAGGTCAAAGGTCGAGGCCCGGAGGTCAACAAGTCGCGAAGGCCTTCGAGGCGACGACGGACGAAACCCGCCACCGTTCTGTCCGCCCGGAGACGGGAGAGCGGGAAACTGTCGTCTCCATCGAGCCGCGGTGAGTCATGACTTCGGGTAAAGCGTTACCTAACACAGGCGAGTGTGTGTGTGTGTGTGTGTGTGTGTGTGTGTGTGTGTGTGGTCCCGCCACTTTCACTTCCAGCCTTACGACCCCGTCCGCGCCGCGACCGTTCCTCCGGGACCTTTCCTCTCTCTCTCTGGATCCACGACGTGTCTCCGGGCTGAGTCACCGCCGACTCCCGCTAATTTGCGGGAATGTCGGGACGAGACGAGCCGCGGCGGGAGAGTCCTCGCCGCCGTCACGGCGACAGCAGGAGAGAGAGAGAGAGAGAGAGAGAGAGAGAGAGAGAGAGAGAGAGAGAGAGAGAGAGAGAGAGAGAGAGAGAGAGAGAGAGAGAGAGAGAGGATCTAAAGGAAAAGCCATTTGATCAGAGGATTATCTGCTCCTGTTCAATACAGGAGCAGGAGTGTGTTCACGTTACATCATTAAATATTAAACACACACACACACACACACACACACTTTCACACACACACACACACTGAGCAGCAGACCTAATATAACGTGTCTTTGTGTTAACCGGCTAATAAAACCAACCCCCCCCCTAAATTAAAACCGTGTGAGGCTTGTTAATGAAGTGCCTTTAAACAGAACACACACCACACACACACACACACACACACACACACACACACACACACACTCACACACACACACACACACACACACACACACACACACACACACACACTCTGGGTCATCACATTAAAGGCCTAACAGGCTAAATGAGGTGAGCGAGCTACTTGCTTCACTCAGGTTTTCGTCTTCCTGTTTGACGCGTAAAGGTTTGAACGTTTGAACAGTCGGGGGGGGAAGGCGCAGGTGTGCGTCAGCTTGTCGACTTCAGGACGTCCCACCTGCGCTCTCAAAGGCTCAGGTGCGAGCGGCCCGACGACCTGCTGCAGCGTCCGGAATGAACCACGGGAATTCAACAAAAACGGATTAAATTCTTTCCCGTTCGAGCTTCATCTCATGTTTTTTTTTTTTTTTATCCGCAGCTGCTGATGTTCGTCCTTCCCCTGAAACCCACAGGTCTGACTCACGGCGCGCACCTGAGCGCTTTTACGATCCGGCGGCCTCTGGGAACGTAGCAGGTGAGGACGTTAAAAAAAAAAAAAAACATCAAGGCGACGGCGGGAAACTTCTTCTGTGACTCATGCGCGTTTTGTCCAATCAGTCTGAGGCCCCGAGTCGGGTTTTCAGAAACAGCGGCGGCCAACGAAGGAATGAATCCACCGCGGGCCTCCCCGGAGAGACGCGCAATTTCTCCTTTTCCAGAGAAGCGTTTGGCAGATCCCGCAGGATCGTTACTGGAATCTGAAAATACAGTTTATCAGATTTTTTGATTTGTTTAGCCGAGCCCGGAGAGACGTCTGCGGGCGCCGGACGCTTTCCCAACATTCGAGCTCTTCCCCCTTTTTTTTTTTTTTTCGGGGTTTTGTAAATTTTAACGACGTCACGGCGTTTCAGCTCCGCGTTAAGAAAAAAAAAAACACGTATTCTTGTTTATGCGACACAAGCGAGCGGTTGGAAGCGTTTAGAAAACGCACAAATCAGAAGCCGGTGTCGTTTCGGTGTGAAACAGGAAGTTGACGTTGGGCATCACTTCGTCCGGCGGCACCGCCTTTATTTTGAAACGTACGTGCTTCCTGTGACATCTTGGTGACATCGTACGTCACGCTGTTGAACCGGCGTCAACAGGGTACAGTATCCGGACCCGCCTCGACCGCTGGGTCCGGTCCTGGAGGGTCCTGGTCCGGTTCAGACCAGAGTCCTGGACTTCAAGAGCCGAGAGAGTCCAGAACCTGACGTTTTACTTTGAAGGGGAGACTGGGTTCATGGGAAGCTGGCGTCATATCACTCGTGTGTGTGTGTGTGTGTGTGTGTATGTAGAACCCCCCCCATCCAATCTGTCCAGAACACACACATGCAGTACACACACCACAGCTCATGTCAGTGTGTGTGTGTGTGTGTGTTGTAATGTTAATCAACCCCAGATGAGCAGAGAGGCCAGACGAGCCGAGTCACAGTGTGTGTGTGTGTGTGTGTGTGTGTCTGTGTGTGTGTGGAGCTCTGTCAGCCCAGACTGTTATTACTGCCATCACACACACACACACACACACACACACACGCAGGTTCACATCTCTGTGAAGTCATCACCTGAGTATGTTGGGACAACGAAGCAGCACCTCTGTGTGTGTGTGTGTGTGTGTGTGTGTGTGTGTGTGTGTGTGTGTGTGTGTGTGTGTGTGTGTGTGTGTGTGTGTACTTCACTGACAGACCCCGGTTTCCTCGGCGTCTCCTCCTCGGACACCGAACCAGAACGAAACCAGAACCCAACCGGCGCGTGAGTCACGCTGCGTTCGAGGTCAATCAGGACAAACCGGCGGCGGTGGCGCCGGTAGAAAAGCAGCAGCTCGGTGTCATTAAAACTCCATGTTTGTAGTTTTGCATAATTGGGTTGTGATCATACACGACACATCGCCGTACAGGATGCAGGAAAGTTGTGTTTTCTTTTTTTTTTCACACTTCACGCGGTGGATTAAACTCCACGCCGATCCAGGTGAGTCACGAGTTATGAAATCCAGTCGGAACGACGACCAAACTTCCCAAAACAGTGGATTTTTCCATGCTGGATGTGTCACTTCCCGCTAACTGCCACAGAACAGAACGTTTGGTCGGCGGCGCCGGAGCGCACGAGTATTAACACGGTACGGATCCACGTTTTTGTTTTAAAAAAAAAAAACAACGGAGTTTCACGAGAGCTGACGTCGTCCCGTCAAAACCAATTCAACGCCCGACGGAGACGGAGGAGCGGAGATCAGACGAAAACTGAATTTCAGAACGTTTGGTTGGATTTGGATCGGGATTAAAACGTTTTTTGTTTTTTTTTTTTGCAGCACCTCCACATGTTTCTTTCTTTCTCTCCTCCGGGACCATTAAACGCTCTCATTTCATCGCTTACCAAAAAAACGCCAGTTTCGTTTTCCAGACGGGGTTTTTATGTTGGCCAGGGAATGAGTCATCAAAACTTAAGGGTTTGGAAAAAAGGACCGGGCCGCTGACGAAAACATTTCCCAGCACGCCGGGTTAGTCACAGAGCGGGATGATGGATTGAAGGCTCTTCCAAATAAATACATGAAAACAAATCTCCACTTCCCAGGTCGCCGCTGAGGTTTTTATCCAACCCCCTATTTATTCCCGGGGAGGTTTGTCCGCTCTCTTCTCGACAACGCCGTGATTCAGTTTCATGAAAGCTGCGCACGTTATCATTTGAGAGCGACCGCAGCGTCCTGCCGTCGGCTACCGGCGTCCGCCCGCCGGCCTAATTGGGACGTGAAGCGTCTCGCGCTGTCAAAGTCTCGTGTCGTCTCTTTTTTCGCTGTGTTTTACGCCCGTGTGCGTGGGCCCGTTGTTTCATAATCTGCCCCAATCTTACAGGAGAGCTCTTAATCCAACCACCGGCTTACTCGCCGCCCCGAGCTTTCTCCTGTTCTCCTCACAGATTTGAGTCGTACAAACATCTCAGGTTACTGATGCCGATGGCCGGCGAAGCGCGGGCGACGGGAAATAAGCGCGCCTCTCTCCGTCATATTTCTTTTAAACAGACTTTCTTTGTTCTTTCGTCGGAACGGGAAGAGTTAATCTGACGCATCTGACGCTCGTCTTGATGACCCCCCGGACGTGCCGCCGCGTAATCCCACTGCGCTAACGAACGACGTCCCGGGACGTGAGGGTGACTTCGGTTTTTCTAATCTCATGATTTGTGATTTCTCTGCACGCTGCTGCTGACGGGACGGGCGGAGTGAAAAAAAAAAAAAACGGCGGCCTCCCTCCGCTTCAAACGGCGCCGGTCGTTTCTCTCTGACCTCGGCGCGTAAATTCGAGACAGGATGACGAGTTTCATTCCAGAGGCCCGAGAAAAATGTAACACCTGCTTCTTTTTTTTTTACAGGTGACGGCGGGGAAAAAACAAAATCGCCCGCTCGCACTTTTATATTTTTTATCGCCGGCCCGAGATAACACTTTGCTCGTCCGCTCGGACACATGTGCCTTCAATTTCCACGACCCGGGTTCAGTTCCCGAGCCGGAGAAAAACATTCTGGTGGGTGTTTTCGTTCCAGTTGAAAACCGCGAGTAAAGCTCTTAACCAAAACGGTTTGAACTTTGCCAAACTTCAGCCAAACTTTTAAGTGACGCGTTTCTAAAAACCTGCCACGGCTCCAAAAGAAAAACACATAATCTCACTCACTGAGTCAAACAACAATGTCTGTTTACGTGGGTTTTTACGAGAGTTTATGAGGCTTTTCTTCAATCCTTCAGCATCAGCCGCCAAACGGGTCGCGGGGGTTAGTTGCTCTCCGCCGTCGGGATTATGAGTCAGTACCTGCACCTTATATGCAGCGTATACGTGCATGGTAAACCCGCGTAACCCGCCCTAATCCCACCCCGAAACAAATTGCTAACAAGCCGGCCGCCGCACCGCAAGGCCCCGCTGTAACCGGCGGTAATGTTCGGCTGCGTGCGCGCCGTATAAATAGGAGCAGAGCGTTTGTTTTTGGGGTTTTTTTTTCTCTCTGCCGGGTGAAAGTACAGGGTGCGCAGGCTGTTAGGTCAGAGGTCCAGACGCTTCCACGAAAAAAACTGGCGGGACTTCAGTCGCCGGGGGAAAAAACACGAATCTTTATTTAAGCGTCTCGAAGCACATCTGCCCGCGAGGCGTTAAAAAGTCCCCTTCCCTCGAATCGAGCGCCCCTCTCCTCCTGAAAAACGACACTTCCCCTCTGCTTTGACTTCAGGATGTTTCTGCAGCCAGGGGGGAAAAAAAAAAAAATAAAGTTTGGAAGGAGATCGTTGGATTCTTTGGAAATCAAGCGAACCGTAAGAGAAAGTTAAATTTGGCGGGAAGAAGAAAAAAAAAAAATCAAGAGAGAATTGTTCCAGTTTCCGTCCCGCGTGGTTGCTTGTGTTTTATTATTGTTATTACTAATAATAATAATAATAATAATTAGAGCCTTTCCTTCGACGCTGAAACAAAAGGAGAGAGTCGACTGGAGTCAACTGCGCCGTAATATAAACCATCTTAATACCTGATGTTTTCCATCTCATCAACACACCTGGTTATTTAATACCACCGGGATTTCTTTAAGGATTTACAGAACCCTCCGCAGCCTCATCCTGTAAACAATGACTAACGCCGAGGTCCTGAACGCAGCATCACATTACAGGAACCAGACCCCGGACTGCGAACAGCGAATCAGACGCCAGCGTCACGGTGGCCGAATGCGGATTTTTGGTTCCCAAAAAAAAAAACTTTTGTTGTTTTTTTTTTTTTTTGGTGGAGCCGCCGCTGAGAAAATTAAGATTTTTAGATAAAGTTTTGGATTTAAAGTGTCTGGAATAAAACACAAGAACCATTATTATTATTATTATTATTATTATTGTGGCTTTTATTAAAGGGGCAGTTCATCTAAATTAGAAAAAAAAAAAAAGGCGTGTGTGGCGTTTTCGTTTTCAGTCGAGCGAGGCTTTGACCTTTGACCCCTCTGTTCATTAAAGAACGGAGAGAGGAAGTGGCGAATTTGTGTAAAATTCCCTTTTTCCTCAAGAGTAGTCGGCAAGCAGTACAATAAGTACTGCAAGTACTACAACAAATACACTACTACAAGAAAATACTCAAAATATAGGCCAGAACAGTTACTTCTCCACAGTCCTCCAGCACAGACAAAACAAACGAGCTGATGGCACCAAAGAAGAAGAAAACTCCAGAATTCCAGGAAGGGGAACGCTGTTTTAATTCCTGGCTTCCACAGTTTGATGCGAAACCAACCGTCCCCGCCTGCGTCCAAACTCACCCGACATCTGCCACCAATTTACCAGAACGCGCCCGTCCCCGGATACGAGTATTAACCGGAGGACGAGCCGCAGGTCCGAGGCCGTTCCAGCCCGGCAGGACGTGGAAATAACACGACTGCGGCGGGCCTGTAATTTCGGAGCGGCCGCGACCTTTAATCTACGTCCTGATCTACGTCCTCTGTCGCCGGGCCCGCGCTAATTTGAGACGACGGCTTTTCGATCGGCGCTCTGGTGCGTTTTCACGTGCCGGAGACGCTTGTTTGGACGAAGCCGCCGTCGTTTCCCCGCCGTTTCTTGAGTTTTTGCGGCTCATTTCATCTTTGTCCTCCTGACACAAGTCAAAACAAACACGAGCCTCCCGGGATTCCTAAACTCATCTTTGATTTTATCAGGGGAGAACCGTGACGACGTCGAGCAAATGGGAACGTTCCACTTATAAGTGAAGAATGAATTCAAATTTGCTCGGGTTAGAAATCGAGTTTGTCGACATAATCAGCACCAGGTGGCACGGAGAGGATTCAGAAACGCTGAACTGGTATTTACAGAAATAAAAGCTTTCTGGACCTTTGACCTCGTTTCGGGAGGAACTGAACTTTTTTTTTTTTTTTTTGTCTCCACCTTCAGACACACACATGCAAAACAGAAAGGAAAAAGAAGAAATGAAATCAGCGCACGTCTTGAACGGGAAAAAAGTTCCCGCAAACCTGTCTTTGTTAAAGCGACGGGCGAGGAGCTCAGCCGCCGCTGTAAATCACGTCTCAATTAGCGCAGACAAACCGCACGCCGCCATTAGCGTCTCCAGATCACAGGGCCGTTAAACTTCAGACTTCGCAGGCGCCAATCAACCCGTCGTCGTCGTCGCCGCCGCCGTCGTCGGGCTCGTAAAGGAAGGTGAGTGGCGGCGCTCGGGGCTCGGCCCAGAAACAGGGAGGATTTCGAACAAAGGTTGTATTCTGACGGGGCCGGAGGGTTCGCCCGGCGCAGATAACTGCCATGTTTAGCGCAGCCATGGCAACGTGGATGCCAACAGCATCCACACACACACACACACACTCCCCACGGCGCTGCAGCCAACCGGGAACTGTTTTATATGCAGAGCAGAAGTGCGTTTTGACGATGGGGAAGAAAACACAACGCGCAGTTTATGTTTGCGTTACCATCTTCATCGCCGTCGTCGTCATCACGGGGTAGAGGAAGGGCCTCGCGCGTGTCCCAGCATCCGGGACGTTCACTGTCCCCGGATGAACCTTGCACAACCTGAGCTGCATATATCACCACAGCAGCTCCCCCGTCGTCACCCTCGTGCTCGTCGGCGTGTTTTTGCCAGTTTTAAATAAATCCCAGGCAAATACGTTTGCGAGCAAAATGGAGGTTTAAGGACGACAAACAGGAAACGGCTTCTGTTTTGTTATTTTTGCGAATCCCGAAGACGCGACGCCCGGTTTGAACCGTCGTGACGACGAAGTCGCGGCCGGAAAATCTCCCGGTTTTCTCTGCACACGTCTTCCTCAGACGATGGAGGAAGACGAGCTGCGTCGGGTCACCAGAGGTGAATTCGTGCACCTTTCAGGTTTTGTTTTATTTTTTTTTTATTTGATCCCCGGCATGCCGGAGCAAGTATGAAACCCCATGACAAATTATGCAGACACCGCTGAGTACAATGAACAATGCAGGAATCCTTGGAGTCTGTGAAACGCCATGATGGCGCCTGGGCCGCTGAGTGACTGAAACATTTAATGTACCTGCACCTGCAACTGCAAACCTGCAGCACCTGCAGCCAGGTGTTCTGACCTCCCGTGGACACTCGTTCACAAAGGTGAGAGCTTTGCAAAGAGGCGCTGAAGGGTTAACACAGAGCAGGTAATAACATAATATAATTATGGGATTATAGAAAAGTCTGCAAACAGAGCTGGGGAAATGATTGGGCAATCACAGAGCCCCCGCTGGATGACACAGCCTTCACTGGTTGTTAAGGTGGTCCTCATCATGAGGTGCATCCCCCCCTAAGTCGCCTGACAACAGCTGACAAACATGGAAATGTGTGGACACAGGAAAACTGAACCTTTTTAATTTTGTAATATTTTATATGGCACAATAATTTATTAAAGTCTTTATGCGTTTAAATAGTGTATAAAGTTTTATTAACATTTATTAACAATTTATTTTCTACTATTTTAATATCATACTATACTATTAATATTTTATTAATTTATCTAAATATTTATTTAATAAATATAAAATTATTTTTTTGTAATATTTCTCGATGGAAACAGCCACATTAAGTTTGCTTATTTATTCATGGCTTCCATAAAAATTCTTACATTTATTTTAACCTGTAGAAATACTCATCCAACACACACAGTACTGCAGTATTTATTTAAAAAATGAAAAGTTGTCGTGTAGTGGGAAGACAATGAATAAACAAACAAATCCTCCTTAAGGCCTTCCCGGCTGGATCCTCGTTTTCCCATTCCTTTGCCCCGCCCCCTTACATTCAGACCACCTTAAATAATTTCTACCCCTTTTGCGCGGCCCCGACACGCGGGGCCGCGCACGCAACCGGGAGCGCGCCTCGGCGGCAGCAACAGGCAGCAGCCCTCTGTCAAATCAGAACGGAGGGGACGCGCGGGGCAGAAGACTTACGTAAAAACGGAGAAAAGAGCGTCCGGGGAGTTTGGAGCGGCTTTTGACGCGTTCAACCGACGGTCCGCGCGTCTTACCCCGGCGTGGACACCCGGTGCCGCCGGGAATATGAAGCGTGCTGAGAGTTTACCGGCGTTTGGCGGCTGTTTGGATTAAGCTGCGGAAAAACAAGTCGTTTTTTTTTTTTTTTTTTGCGGACGCATCCGAGGAGCGTTGAAAAAAAAGGAGGATTTTACGTATTTTTTTAACGGAATTTTTTTATTTGAGTTTTTTTTTTTGGACGCGCAGCAGGAAAAGAGGAGGAGGATCTATTCTTTCTATTTATTTTTATTTTATTGGAACTTTTTTTTTTTTTTTTTGGTTTGCTCTGAATTCACCATGCTGCCGAGCACGGCGCTGTACGCGGCCAAGAAACGGAAGAAGCCGGTCCAGAAAATGTAAGTGAACCAGCAGAACCTCCGGCACGTCCCCGCGGGGTTCGGTGTTTGTTTGTTATTGTTTGTTATTATTATTTGTGCAGGTACTTCACGGTGCAAACTGCGTCTGAATGCACGGCTCCCTCTGCAGCGCGTTTATTTATTTATTATTGTTATTAGTATTATTATTTACTTTTCGGTGGTTCCAGCTGCTTAAACCCGTTTGTTCCACCATGTTCCGCTGCTGTGGTTCTGCAGCGTGGCCCGGCCGGACCGAGGTTCTGACAAGTACCCGGGTCCGGCAGAGGGAAACTGTTTCTGCAGCTCCAGCACCTCCTGTGAACACACACACACACACACACACACACGGCCTCCTCCCGGTTCTGTTCGGGGTTCTGAGTTGGGAGAACATGTGTGTGGCATCTCAGTTTCCTCCTGGGTCCCCCCCCACCCCAACCCGCGCTTCCCCTGCAGGGCCCCAGACCACAGGTTGAGAACCTGCAGCAGATCCATGTCTTGTGTTTACTCCATCAGCGCCTCTGCGGTTCTTTGGGTTCTTGCAGGCCTCGAGGTCCAGTCGGATACCTCAGGACCCGTCAGAACCCGTTGTGGGAGTGTTTTCACAGTAACATCAGACGGGGTTCCTTCTTTGACCTTTGCCCCCGCTGCAGAGAACCGTTCTCCTCAGCACGTGCTCCACCTGTGGCTTCAGTTAAAGAACCGAGTTCACAAAGTGGATCCCAGAACATCCGCGGGCCCGGAGAGAACCTCGCCGGTTCTTCTTTCGGCCCTTCCTGGTGCTGCGGAGAACCTTCAGGGAGGTTCTGGCGGTTCCTCTGTGGACCCGTCGTGTTGCTGTGAAGAACAGGGGTTCTGCTTATCCTGGACCCCTTCACGGTTCTGTAGAGAACCCTGCTGCTGTCCTCCTCCTCCGCCGCCGTTTCACCAGCTTTTATTTTTATTTTTATTTTTTTCAATTTGAACTCTTTAACTGCTCCACTCAGAACCACGGGCCCGGAGCAGAACCCTGCCAGAACCGCGGTTTCAGCGTGTGTGTGGTACTACCTGCATTAATCATAATCAGGACGTGGAGCGAGAGAGCTCTCACGCAATGTTTCCACGAGGAGGGAGGGAGGAGGAGGAGGGAGGAGGAGGGAGGGAGGAGGAGGGAGGAGGAGGAGGGAGGAGGATGGCGTAATCTGAAACTCGCTCTGTTTTTTTCTCCTCCTCCTCCTCCTCCTTCACTGCCACAACATACTTCTTTCCTGTCTTTCCTTCTCTCTCTCTCTCTCTCTCTTTTTTTTTTGGGGGGGTGTTTTCCCCCCCCCCCCCCTCCCTCCTTCCTCCCCCTCGACTCAAATTAACATAGTTGTGTGTCACGCACACGGTTACGTAAGTCTGCCATGTTCGCTCGCCCTGGTTTTCAGGAAAAAGTTTCTCTCTGGACGTTTGTCGTGTGTGTGTGTGTGTGTGTGTGTGTGTGTGTGTGTGTGTGTGTGTGTGTGTGTGTGTGTGTGTGTGTGTGTGTGTGTTTAACCCACAGGCGGTGTGTTGCAGCACGAGGGAGTTTCATGTTTACACTGGAACGTCGACGTGAAAAGGAAAAGTGGGGCAGTGAAATATCACGATGAACGACGAAACAAAACGTTTCAGAAAATAAAAAATAAAAAGAAAAAAGAAAAAATTTAAAGAATCGCACGAGGCCACGTGGCCAAAAGTGTGTGGACGGCTGCCGGGGGAAGAACCACTTCCTGGTTTGTGACAGAGGAGGTTCTGTTTATTTTATTTTATTTTATTTTATTCCACTGTGTCGCGTTTCTCACCTGGAAACAGGAAGTGATCGCTCATTTATCAAACAAAGTTTGTTAGAGATTGAGAAAACTGGCTGGATGGATTATCCTCAGGGGACGCTGATTATCTGTGTGTGTGTGTGTGTGTGTGTGTGTGTGTGTGTGTGTGTGTGTGTGTGTGTGTGTGTGTGTGTGGGGGCGCCCGGTGTGGGACAGCCCGTGCTGAACCGTCCCGCAGCTCCTCTCGTGACAAACATGTGACGGACGTCGGCCTCTGACCTCCGCTCCGTCTCCACAGATTACACCGCATCCGTATTCTGATAGGCTGGATTACGTGTGGCATTATTGTGCCCCCCCCCCGTATCATAACTCCAGCAGGTAACAGACGCCAACATCGTATTGAGTTTCTTTTGTTCAGTAAAGGTGTCGTTGCCCCGCCGGAGACAAAGTGCCTTTGTGTGTGTGAACGCGCAGGGGGGGGGTTCTTCAAACTCCACACAACCCCACGCCCTCACACACACACACACACACACACACACACACACACACACACACACACACACACACACACACACGCCCCTTCCAGGACAGATCTGGCAGATAGAGCGAGGAGCAACAACACTGGCCGCTCATTGTTCTCCCGGCGAGCCGCGCCGTCAGGAATGCGGCGATAGTCATCTCGCCTCGGTTTCAGATACGCCGCGCTCTGCCGGATTATTGGAAGCAGATGTCTTATTTACGGGGGGGGGCGGGTGAGCGGGGGGGCGGGGGGCGAGCGGCGGGGGGGGGGCAACGTCCACATTTTACACATTTACAGTGTGTTACAGTCCAAGGAGGGAACGCTCCGCTCCTCTCCGGCCCGTCTTTGCCTTCCTGTCAGAACCGGTCCTTATAGTTCTGTGGTTCTGGGTTACCCACACACACACACACACACACACTTTTTTTTTTTAGCTCAGTTACCCGTCATCATGTTCCTCTTTCAGTAACTTATTTCTTATGAATTTGGTGAAAATGTAGATGTTCCTTTTTAGTTTTTAAGTCACGGACACTTCCCCGTGTTATTATTATGTGTGTGTGTGTGTGTGTGTGTGTGTGTGTGTGTGTGTGTGCGTTTATTTTAGAGCAGTTAACCTGTAAAAATGTGGATCTGTTACCGTCCAGGCTTCCTCACGCTATTTTTAGACGTGCTCTTCTTTTTTTTTTTAGCTCCTAATTTCTTTTTTCGTTGAGGTTCCAACGTTCGGGCGCTCGAAGGAACCAGTTGTCGACGGGGGTGGGGGGGTAAAGTGTCGAAGCCTCACACACACACACACACACACACACACACACACACACACACACACAGCTCCACGACTGGCCTCACCTGACCTACAATCCCCAGAGGAGTCGTCGGCAGGAACATCTGAACCTGATTTAACTTGAGAACCAGCAGACACGCAGCTGCTCAGCGTGAGACGACCTTTAACTGTGTGAGTGTGTGTGTGTGTGTGTGTGTGTGTGTGTGTGTGTGTGTGTGTGTGTGTGTGTGTGTGTGTGTGTGTGTGTGTGTGTGTGTGTGTGTGTGTGTGAGGGGGGGAGGCGCACAGGTTCCATTCCCACAGCAGCCAGATGCTTCGCTAAAGTCCAGTCTAAACCAGCGGCAGGTCCGGGTCCAGGTCCGGGTCCAGGTCCAGGTCCGGGTCCTGTGTGCGGTGTAGGTCTGGTCTGAAGGGGCCCGGGGGGCGTCCAGTTAGGAAGACGGACCGGGTCTGGCCCGACGGCGCCGACCGCGCGGAGCGAGCGGGGTTAATTACAACAGGTGCAGTGTCAGGACCGGCACCGATCACTCGGACCCGTCACGACTGCTGACAGCAGAGCTGCTGCGCACCGGGCCGAGAACGGGTCCCAGGTGGCGTCGCCTGGTTCCCACGGCGACGGGGGGTGGAGCCACGCAGGCCCGGGCCTTGGCATCATTGAGGAGGGGGTGTCCGCACGGCCTCGGTACTTGTTGCGTGTTTTTCAGCCGTGCGTTATCTCGGGCGTGTCGGCCCACGTGACCCGATCGCTGACCTTTCAACCTTTCACCACGTGAGCTCATGTTTGGATGTGTCATTTATTTATTTATTTTTTTTTGTATCTGCAGCCCCAAACCGCCGCCTCCCGATGGCGCCAAGTCCAACCCGTCCAAACGCCACCGGGACCGGCTCAACGGCGAGCTGGACAAGCTCACCAGCCTGCTGCCCTTCACCGAGGAGGTCCGGGCCCGGCTGGACAAACTGTCCGTGCTGCGCCTCAGCGTCGGCTACCTGAAGGTCAAGAGCTTCTTCAGCGGTGAGTGGACCACAACCAGAACCACAACCAGAACCAGAACCAGAACCAGCGCCTGCTCTAAGTGAGGCCTGCTTTATTTCTGTCAGCGTGGAGCGTTTCCATCCAGCTTCCTGCCATTGTTCGCCCGCTTCAGCCGTCGCATCAGACGGCCTGAAGCACCAGGGTCCTATTTACAGTAAATGGAGTGTGTGTGTGTGTGTGTGTGTGTGTGTGTGAGGTCACGCCGGAGCAGGCGTGTGAAACTTGGCCCCCCCCTGGCAACCCCCGTATATTTGGAGCGACCTCCTCGGCAACAGGAGGCGTGAAGTGGAGCGACGCGCACACACACACACACACACACACACACACACACCTGTCACGCCGCGGTCGTCCACGTTAGCGTTGCCTCGACGCTCACGCGCTTCACGTTTCTATTCGCTTCTATTTTTGTGTTTTCTATGACCCCGAGCCAACGGAAACGTCACGGGCCTCGCTCTGCTGGCACGGCGAGCGGCGCCGCGCTTCGTTTTCGGAGCGAGCCGTAAATCTGCGGCGAGTAATCGATGACTCACTGGCGTTGACTGACAGCGCCGTCCCCCCCCACCCCCCCGCGGGCACATCGCGGTCTATTTCTGTTCTGAAGATGTAAAAAAAAAAAAAAGAAAAAGAAATTAAAACGGACGCACACATCAAAGACGCCTTTGATGTGCGCGCGTCTGCGTTCGCGGTCCTGTCCTCGCCGCCGAAAACGTCACAGCCGAGACTCGGCGCTCGTCGGTGGTCGGCTGGTTACTTTCAGACGCGGCGGCGAGCTGAGCATCAGCTTTTATTTTGAAAGGACAGAGCAGACAGGACGTGCAGGACACGTGGGCCGCAGTATTGATTGATTGATTAATCAGCTGTTACGGTCTGATCATTTCTTATCCCGGGATATCCCTGGAATGTCGCTGGTGTGTGCGTGTGTGTGTGTGTGTGTGTGTGTGTGTGTGTGTGTGTGTGTGTGTGTGTGTGTGTGTGTGTGTGTGTGTGTGTGTGTGTGTGTGCGCCCCTCGTCCGTCCGTACGAACCAATCAAGACGATCCGTTATCACGTCTCTAAGTTTAGCACGGGCCTCGCCCAGGAGCGGCTAATTTGGTTTTCGATTGCAACACGCGTGTGCGTGTGCACACACACACACACACACACACACACACACACACACACACACACAGAGATTTATGAGGGTTATTACTCGCTGACAGGTCGAGAACAGACGAGGACGGAGATTTTTTTTTTGCCTGTGAGCAACAAATCACCAGAAAAAAAAAAAAAACCTGCATGTAGTCGACGGAGGTTTTTATAACACACACACACACACACACACACACCACCACCACCTCCTCCACCTCCTCCACCCATTTCTTGGCCACTGATCCGTCGCCCTCCCTCCCTCTGAGCCCCACCCGTTTCCTGTGGCGCGCCCCCCCCCCTCAGCACCCCGGGGCCCCTTTTCCTTCCACTGTTCGGCCTCTTCCTCCTCGGCTCCAATGTCTGAGGTTCGGCCCCCGCCCCCACCTCCACCTCCACCTCCACCCGCCTCGCTCCACCTCAAACAAACGCTGCAGGACTCCAGTGTGTTGTTCCAGCGTGTGGGGGAGCTGCACCGGGACAACCCAGGGCTTTGTGCATTCATGAAACACACACACACACACACACACTCGGCATTCCTTCTTATCAGACACCATGTCGTCCACCTCTTGGTCCCTGTCCCGCCACTTCCTGGTATCAGTTCTACCTGGTCTGTCCTCGTCGGATCGGGATCGGCGGACGACGATCCGCTTTTCCGAAGTGGCTTTGACTCTCGGCGTCTTCTCCGTTGCATTGTGGGACATTTGGGTCATCGGGCATCTGTGAATCCCTCATTGTGAGCGGCGGCGGCGGCGGACGCCGGACGCACCGGAGTCTCGTCCCCGTGGCGGATTTCCCAGCGTGCCCGCCTGCGAACAAAGACGACCCGGGACAGCGAAGGCTCATGGGAAAGCCGGGCCCGGCACGTCGGTCTGGCAGGATGTGGCCGAGAAAGGGCCGCTCTGTGTCCACCCCACCACCACCACCACCACCTCCAACCCCGGGGCCGAGCCGCGGGGCCCGACGGGGCCAATGGGAACCGCCCGGAGGTCCGATCCCATGGCTGACGCTCACAACGCCGCCATTGTTTTGCCTCCGCGGACGCCGTCACAACCAGACCTCCCTCGTCCTCAGTCTGTCTTTGTCTTGTCTCCGCTTGTGTCCTCGCGGCGGCGGCGGCGGACCCGGCTGGCGTGGCCGGCGAGTTTTTTGCGACACTTTTTTTTTTTTTCCCCCCAGCGTGGAACGCGTTTGGTTCCGATGAGGCCCGGCAGAGGAGGGTTCTGGCCGCCGTAATTTGCGGTCTTATAATAGCTCGGCCCGACTTCCCTCCTCTGCCGGGGCCTCAGGAAACACACACACGCATGTACGCACATATGTACACACACATGTACACACACATGTACACACACATGTACACACACTTTTTTTCTTCTTTGTTTCACCCCCCCCCACCACCATGCCTTTTCCAGATGTGTCTCCAGCGGACTCAGACAGTATTCCCAGCTGATTAAAGCTGCTGGAGGTTCCTCCATCTGAACCCTGTGACCCCCCCATCACCCCCCCTCCACACACACACACACACACACACACACACCACCCCCCCACCCCTGACCTCAGATCAGTCTCATGGCCGAGGAGGAGGTGCACGTGGTTCGTCTCACAAACAGCCGCTTCCCTGCTCCTCGTCTGACAGGCCGTCGCCAGGCGTCGCCGCCCGGGTTTCTCACGCGGCGCGATCGGACAGAATGGGGGAACATGGGGAGTAAGTCCCGCCGCAGATTGGATCTCTGGCGGGCGTCCCGAGCCGGGAAGCAGATGCCTGCTCCGGCGAGGCAGAGCCAGGCGAGGATTTGGGTCAGAGAGGGAACGACGCACGAGCCTCGTTTTTATTTTTTTTATTCTCTCTGGACCAACTTTTGTTGATGCAGATTTCGTGGTGACGCTTTTCGATCCCGGGGGTTTCTGGGTAACGCGGCCCGCTTTCCTTCCCTTTCCCTCCGCTGCCATGGCAACTAAACGCTGACTCACCTGACAGGTCCGTTCGAGGTGGGACGTTGTTGTTTTTTTTTTTTTTTTTTAACCTCCCAACATGCAAATCGGCGCATTTGCATCGGGCGGTTACCCGAAAACGCCGAGCGTGCGGAAATCCAGCTTCAGGAGGAGGTGACGTGGCGTTTTGTTTTGCGGGGAAAGAAAACGGGCGAAAAGCAGCGCGGGGGAGAGATTAGTCGACGCGCGTTGACTAATCTCTCCCCCGCCTCTGACAGGAAGTGGTGTTTGTCACAGGAAGTCGGGGCGGGAGGAAAGGGGGGGGAGAGAGAAAAGGTGTCTGCTAACCTCTGATCCAGGACGCGGCGCGTGCAGATGACTCGGCACAAAGATGGAGGCAAAGTGGCGATGAAGGAAAGTTGCGTTTGCGGCTTTTTTCAGCAGTTGAACGTTTCCCGAAACTTTTTTTTTTTTTTTCGGCGGCGCGGACGTTTCCCGACCCGCCGTGATTTCCTCCGAGGAACAAGCTGCTTCCTGACTTGGCTTCCCCCTCCGTCGACCCCGCCGCGTCGTTAGCACGGCGGCGCTAACGGGTCGCGGTCGGTCGGTCGGGATGTTGCCTCAGAAGAAGAAGAAGGCGTCCGTCCGTAGCCGGGTCAGAACCGCGCCGGCGTCTGGCGTGCCGCGACGATCCCGCCGCTCCTCCTTGTTTACATACTTGCAGATGAAAGAGGAGCCGGCGCCTCCTCTCGGCCCGGCCCGGACACGCCGGCGAACCCGGCCGCTGTTAACCCCTCCGCTCCTCGGCTCGTCTCTCGGAGCCGTCCGTCACCTGGAGGTCAGAGGTCGGCGCTCGCTGCAGGTGGAGGAAAAGGAAAAAGGGATTCGTGAACCAGTTAGTCTGAGCTCCTCCACCTCCGCAGCGCAGCTGTTTACATGCACACGGAGCCGCAGGGCACACACACACACACACACACACACACACACACACACACACACACACACACACACACACACCCCGGCCGTTTAAAGGTAGCTCGTCATGTGTTTCCTATTCGTGTAGCGGCAGCAGCTGACGCGTCCGTGTGCGTGGCAGCGCACCGTCAAAATATGTCTGGCCATGTGCTGCTGTATTTTTAGGAGCCTTTTGGGATTGACAAATAAAACCCCCACCCTGCCCCCACCCGACACCGGGCGAGAGGGCGACAGATTCCCGGGCCGGGCCGAGCGGATCCAGCGTCTGCGAGCTGGAGAGATGTCACCTGAAGACCCAGACAGAGCAGCTCGGTGTGAAAACAGCTGAGCGACAGTGTGTGTGTGTGTGTGTGTGTGTGTGTGTGTGGAGTCAGTGCACCTGTCAATCAAAAAGTGTGGGTGGGACTTTTATAATCCTCAGGATTTTCATTCCAACAAAACCCCCGTTGGGTTTTTTTTCCCCTGCGTCATTCTTGTTGTGCGTTTTTTTTTTTTTTTTTCTAGTTAATTGTTTTCTGCCACGTGTGTGAATCCGGGTCCAGGTTCTGTTGGGACAGAACTCTGAGGACGTCGGTGCCGGTTCTGCCGTGCAAGAACCTCTGCGGACAGACGGCGACGGCTCGAGCCGCCCCCCGCTGCCGGCGGGCGCCGAGTCACGCTCGGTTTACGCTTTCCTAATCCCGGCTCTGCGCTGATGTCGTCCAGAACCTCCGGGTCCGGACCGCTCGGGTCCGTGTGGCGAGTTTACGCTGGAAGAGTTTCACACCGAAACACAACAAATGTGTGTTTGGGAGAAGAAAATGGATGCCCCGTGTCTGTTGCTCAACGCTAATAAAAAACACGGCGAGCCGATTGGACCGAGCGGCGCCGGGTTTTTTCCGAGCCGGGCTCTGGTGTCCGTAATGAGTTTGGCAGAGGAAAGGTGTGTTAATTAAAGCCCGGGCTCAGAGCGGTTCTGCATAGTTTCCACCTTACGTCCCGGTGGGTCGCCGGCGTCGGTTGAACGGAGCCGCAGATTACGCGCGTTCCTTAATTTGTGAACGGCGAGCTGCTCCAGGCGGAGCGGATTAACGATAATCCCACATTTCCTCTTCCTAAAGCACTTAGAAAAATATGCCCACGGTTCACAGAGACAGAGCAGAACGGACGGAAAAGTCTCGGAGCGCCGGCGCCGGGGACGAACCCGCCGGGCCTGTTCGTCCGCATTCAGGGTGTCCTCGCACGTTCCCGCGGCGGCACCAGCGGTTCGGCCAATGAGACGGCGCGGCGGCTCGCTAACGTATGGAAAGAGGAAGCGACGGCGTCCCGTCTGGTTTTCAAACAGGATTTGGTAACAGAAGGGTCACGTGACGCCTGAGTGAGAGTGTGCGTTTCACCACAGCGGCTGCCGGGCGCCACCGCTTCCTGCCTCGTGGCGCCGTTCGCTCGAACCGGCGCCCGCCGAGAGTCACGGGTGGAGTCTGACCCCAGCCGGGACTCTCCGGTCCACCTTAAGGTGCCCCCCCCCCGGTCCGGTGGGGGCGACGGCCCTCGTCGCAGCGCCGCTGATGTCATCGTACGGAAGCTCCGCGGGTTTCACCGCCCGCCGCCGTGCGGAGGGAGGCAGGAAGCTGCTGAGGTCGGTCGGGTTTTCCTCTGATTCACCCGCCGCGGATGACGCCAGAGTTCAGAGGAGGCGGCGTGGGTACGAGGAAAACCTCCGAAAACTGCACCTTGAGGTTTTCACGTGGTCTGTCACATACGTGAGGCGGCGGCGGCGGCGGATTAACGGGTCGTCTCAGTCAAAAAACGAGCTTAAAGCTTAAAAAACGAGATTTGGTGAAGGAGGCGGCGGTAACTCGCTGCACCGACCAATCACAGCGCTCGAAGCGTGAGAGAGACATGATCAGACACACACACACACCTCTGCCGTTCTCGCTTGTGTGTGTGTGTGTGTGTGAGTTTACACAAGTGCACAGTTTACACAAGATCAGATCTGCTCGGTTCGGTTCTTGTCGGTTCTTGAGGCAGCAGTGCGACCTGTTCGCCTTCTCCCCGCAGGTTTGAGCGAAAACATCCACCCTCACCCCTCCCTCCCTCCTCCTCCTCACCTCCTCCTCCTCCTCCTCCTCCTCCTCACCCCTCTTGTCTAAATAAACTCTTTACACGCAACTCAGCTGGCCGCCCGCCAAAGCCGGTCTGCCGCTGAGCGCGCCTGTCAGTCAGCGCTCGGGGTGAAGCGGCCTGCCGTCTTTCGGCCGGTTTCTGCGGGGAGCCCGGGCGGTTTTGGGTTCTGACGCTGCGGCGTTGGGCCCGTGCGTGTGTGTGTGTGCGTGTGTGTGTGTGTGTGTGTGTGTGTGTGTGTGTGTGTGTGTGGGGGTGTGTGTGGGGGGGTTGGTTTCCTGTCCACAATGGGTCCATGGCACGACAGCGATAAGAGCACCGGAGCTGCATTATGCTTCAGACTCCCTCACAGATTACTGGCTTTTGCTCTATTACCTCCCCCCTCCTCCTCTTCCTCCTCCTCTTCCTGCCCCTCCTCACCCCCCCCCCCGCCCGCCACCTCCTTCTCCTCTTACTCTTTTTTTTTCAAAACACCCGTCTCTGTCCTCCTCTTTCTCCCCACCTCGTCTCCCTGTCCTCCAGCTTGCACCTCCTTCTCCTTCCATCTGTTGTCGACCTCCTCCTCCTCTTCCTTCGCTTTCTCTCTTCTCCATCACCACCTCCTCCTCGTCCTCCTCCTCCTCCGACTTCTCTCATCGTCTCCCTTCTCCTCCTCGTCCTCCCCCTTTTACTTCTGTCCCGCAATCTTTTCTGTTTTCATCTTCGTCCTCCTCCTCCTCCTCCTCCTCCTCCTTCTCCTCCTGCCCCCCACTCCCCCCCCATCAGTATCTACTGTATAATGACATTTAGCAGTTCCCAATTGGAGAACATGTAATCACGCACTTTGAAAAACCAGCAAAGGCGTATCAGACGCTTTGGCAGCCGTCCCCATCGAGTGTGTGTCTGTCTCTGTGTGTGTGTGTGTGTCTGTGTGTGTGTGTGTGTGTGTGTGTGTGTGTGTGTGTGTGTGTGTGTGTGTGTGTGTGTGTGCGCACGCCTGCCGGTTCACACAATAATCACAGCTAAATGTTTTCCCTCTCTCCTTGTCTTTTCCTCCGCCGGCCTCCTTCCTCTCCTTTCTCAGCTCAGGATGCCGGGGGTTGAAAGTTCGCACGCGAGGCTGAGGGAGTGTGTGTGTGTGTGTGTGTGTGTGTGTGTGCGAGCAGCAGATTAGCCGTATTTCCATCGGTTGTGTTGCAGCAGCCACCTTCCTGATCATCGTCCATGTTCACTCCTGTGCAACGTGTTCTGATTATTTCAGGTTTTTCTATAACTCGGTCTTTGTTTTTGTTTATTTTTGTTGCACACGATGACATGTAAACATGCTGGTGTGTGTGTGTGTGTGTGTGTGTGTGAGAACAGCTGGGGTTGTTTACTTTCTCGTCTCATTGATTAATTGCGATGTTCAGTCTGCTGACGTCTTAAATTTGCTTGTTTGTTTTTCTTTTTTTCTTTTGCGGCCAGAATCCCAAATCGTAAAGACTTTCAGACAACTGCAGCGATCCCAGTGTGTGTGTGTGTGTGTGTGTGTGTGTGTGTGTGAGACGGTGTGGTGGGTCGTGTGCAGTATCACCCGGGGGGGTGGGGGTGGGGGGGGCTGGGGGTGACTTGGTGTTCAGACACAGGAATGTAAACGCTGAGACGTCTCCTCCAGACTCAGCCTTATCATGGCACGCCCGGGGTCAGAGGTCGGCGCAGTTCCAGCCAGAGCAGGTTCTGAAATGGAGCAGTGTGTGTGTGTGTGTGTGTGTGTGTGTGTGTCTGTGTGCGCGGATGTGTGTGTGTATAGGGTAGGGGGGTTTGTGTATTTAGAGCACGACCTTTCACGGGACGTCGTGTTTCTCTGACTGAACCTGCTTTTCCATGCCTGTGTGTTCAGTACAAAGTCTGTGTGTCTGTGTGTGTGTGTGTGTGTGTGTGTTTGACAGATTATTCCAGGAAGCGACTGACAGCAGGAATCATCAACTGGCTGCACAGCCTCCAGACAGAAAAGCCTCAAACGTGCAGTCGAAGCTAAAACGACCGACAATCATTTCACGCTGACATAAACGCACAATAATCCTGAATTGTGCGTTTATGTCAGTGTAACCCCCCCCCCCCAAAAAAAAAATCCAGACGCTCGTAACAGATTACTGGACTGGCTGTCCCTCAACATGTGCAGGGGGAGATTAAATAATCTGGTTCATCTCTGGTGCTGACTGCGTTCGCCAAAAATGCGACGGATCAAAAGGCCCAGCACCAGAACAGGAAGTGACACGCGCGGGACGCCAGATTATCCACGTTAAATATCACGCGGGGGGGACGAGGAACCGACGGAGGAGGTTGGGGGGGGGGGGCCGTGAATTCCCGCTCAGACCGGGGCCTTGTTCTTTTCCCCACAAAGTCTCCTCGCCGTTCGTGTCCCGACCTGCAGCAGCGAGAAGGATCACAGAGAGGCAGAGCGAGCGAGCAGGAGTGTCTGCGATGCCGATCTCCTGCCCCCCCCCCCCCCTCCTCCTCCCTCCTCCCTCCACCTCCCTCCTCCCCCCTCCTCCATCCTGCAGTCCAAAGCGATGGAGAACAATGACTCCATTCAGCTCTTGGGTTTCAAAGTCAAGAGAAACCGCAAAGTGCTTCGGAGCGGGTGTTGGGAGACGGAGGGGGTGGGGGTGGGTGGAGGCAGGGGTGGGGGTGGAGGGGGGCATGTTCGCAAATATGATGGAGAGAGAGAGAAGGAGAAATGGATTGGGGGGGGCAGCAGGGTGGGGGTGGTTCACCAGCCTTTAAACGATTAGATGTAGCGTGGGTTCGATGACGGGGTCAGCGGGTGCAGCGAGGTCCACGCCCATAAAGGAACCTACAGAGAGCGAGAGTATTGATCCGCCTTCTGATTGGATAGTCACCTGATTGACAAAGGAAGGCGTCAAATCGGCACGTTTTAGCAACGTCCGGGCCTTTTCGGCTTAATCGTCGTCTGGGGCGGCGAACCTGGTGGCGCTCACCTGAAGACCTCGGCGCTCAGGTCACGCGGGGAAGCAGTAGTGCAGTAAAAGTACTTTTAGCTCGTTTACAGCCCCGTAAAGTTACTGTCAAACCATGTGAGCGCTGTTAAAGCGCAGCGCTGAACCACAAGGGAGCACCAGGCTTTGTTGGCACAACCTTTTTTTTCCCCCCAGTTTTCCAAACGAGGAAGGGCGGGGGGGTGGGGTGGGGGGGGGGGGGGGGGGGGTGCTCCGGGCCTCCTCTTCTTCATTGTACAGACAGGGGGGGCTCTCCTATTTTATGAGGGTAGGAGTCACCTGTTCCTTGTTAAAAACCTCAGCGTTCAGGGGTGGGAGGGGTGAAAGTGGGTCAGGGAGTTCCCCAGGGCACCGACAGCGATCCTCTCACTTTTTGTCATCAGACTTCACTTCATCTACATATACATATATATATATATATATATATATTTTGTCTCGTGCTTTTTTGAGAGTAATTTGTGTAAACTTTTTTTTCTTTTTTGTGTCACGCTGTCGCCCCCCCCACCCCCGACTCGTCTCGCGTCAAACTCGCGTCTCACCTCGTTCGGGTCGGTACTAAAATAGCTCATTGTTGCTGCGCGGAGACGCCGAGCCACCAAAACCGGATCGCCTCCGGCTACGAGTGTGTGTGTGTGTGTGTGTGTGTGTGTGTGTGCGTCAGAGGCTCCGACTCTGGGCATGCCCAGGCAGCCCCCCGCCCCCACCACCCCCGGCCTTCACACACTTACACCAAAACCACAGTAAGGCAACAGTGAAACCCAACACAAAGACTCTTGGATGTAAATTCCTCATTTTTTTTTTTCCCGGGGTCGCACACTGCACATCTTTACTAAACATCTGCACACACACACACACACACACACACACACACACACACACACACGTATAATCATTATCCCGCAAAAAGTGCAAAGGGGGTTTCGCTCAGTCGACAAAGAGCTCGAGTTCGAGCCTGCCCGGCGTCTGTTTGGACTGTAGCACATTTTGTCGCCGTTGATTTCACTTATTTGTGCGTTGAGGAAACACAACCCTGTCGCTCCTACGCACACGCATGCTTGTCGGGTTACACACACACACACACACAAAAAAAAAAGCTCCGTAAAGATGGGACGTGCAACAAAACCGACTGTCGGTTGCGATACAAAGAGCAGTGTGAGTCCATGTTGGTTTTGTGTTGTCAGAGTTAATCACTGAGAGAGAAAACAAACGCGCTCCGTGTTTTTCAGGGGGTTATAAATTATAATCTGGGGGTAAATTATACACGTCTTTGCCTTGGCGGCCGTCTCGTTTGGAGACAGTGTGTGTGTGTGTGTGTGTGTTGTTAGACTACACACAGTTCACAGCTTTATTCTTATTATTAGTCATTGAATTAATAATTCATGATTCATTAGTTTTCAGGGAAACAATGAATCGGTAAAACACAGTCGCTAATTTGGCTGCACGAATGTGTCTTCTCCTCCTCCTCCTCCTCTTCCTCCTCTTCCTCCTCTTCCTCCTCCTCCTCCTCCCTCCTCCATCTGTCTTCACCTGTAATTGTTTTCCTCTGTTGAAGAAACCCACCTGCTTCCTCTCTGTTATTTTTAAGGCACAGGGGAGTAGTTGTGTTTTTTTTTTTCCGTCCTCCCTCCTTCTTCTTCTTCTTCTGCTGCCGCCGCCCCCGCTCCCTCGGCAATGAGGCCGGTCGGCGGCCCGAAGAGGAAGAGGACGAAGAGCTGAGCGACGGTGTTGTAAGACGACAGGAAATGTCGGGCGGCTCCACCCTGATAGAGAGAGGCCGACATGTGATCTTCCTCTTTCTGTTTTTTTTTTAATATCAGCAGATTTTTTTTTTTTTGGAGAGTTTTGTTGTTGTTGTGCGGCGGGTGAAAGTTGTTGAACACAAACATCAGAAACCTTCATTGTTCTTCAGCTATTTAGAATTTCTTCTTCTGTGCATTAAAAGAAATCTTCTTCTTCTTCTTCTTCTTCTTCTCCTTCTTCTCCTCCTCCAGCCACCATGAAGAAGAACCAGAACGGCTCCAGCTGGACCAGCGAGCGGAGCCTGATGTTCGGGGGAAACGTCCAGAACGCTCTGACTCCGTCCTCCGCCTCCGCCTCCTCCCAGGTCACCTCCATCGACGGAGTCAGCTTCTCCGAGGGCGACCTGCTGCTCCAGGTAACGGCCTCATTCGCCCGGGAGGTCGAACCCGGCACAGCTGGACGCAGACATGTTTACCCATTTTTGTGCGCGAGCTTTGTGTGCAGTTGTGTCGACGTTCCGAGTCCATTTTCAAATCCGCACAAAAAAAAGAAATGAAGCCGCCTTTGGTCCGCAGGCGCTGAATGGCTTCGTGTTGGTGGTGACGGCCGAGGGTTACGTCTTCTACACGTCCCCCACCATCCAGGACTTCCTGGGCTTCCACCAGGTGAGCGTGTGAAAAAAAATAAAATAAAATACACGTTTTCATTTCACAAGTTTTTGTTGTCGGCGTCTTTAAGATGTAAAACTTAAACAGTTTTTTTTTTTGTTGTTGTGAACTCGTGATCTAACGATATTGATCTGCAGAAGTTGCGGCGGTTTGTTCCTTTTAATCAAGGCGCTGAGAACACACAGATCTGATTATGGCCACTTCACGGTCAAGTGAGGAGAAAATAAAACCTGCAGATGCTGCTGGGTTGTTGTTTTTTTTTTTTTCATCCGCCCCAGAAAACGATAAAATCAGCCTGCGTTACAGAAATAACTCCTCGCTGCAGAAAAAACAAATCTGTTTCCACTTCGCGGACCCGCCGATCTCTGATGTTCCTCTTCACATCCTTTCTAGAAGCGTAATTTCCTACTGTCTGTGAACACGTCGGCCCGGCGAGGACGCGGTTCTGTCGAACATTTTGTCCTCGTTTTGTCGCACACAGGCCGCGTCTGGTTCCAGAAACCCTCTGACGTCCTCGGATAATTCACCACAAACTCAGACCTGGAAAAACACACACACACACACACACACACACACACACACACACACACACACACACAGGACACAGCGAAGTGAAACCAGCCACGTCTGGTTTGTAGGAAAATCCAAACTTTGTCAGAACGGACGAACATTAAGTCTGCGCCCTTCAAAATCCTCAACATTAACACACACACACTGAACTGTGTGTGTGTGTGTGTGTGTGTGTGTGTGTGTGTGTGTGTGTGTGTGTGTGCGTGCGTGTGTGCACCTCGTGTTGGCTGTGAACTCTTGACTTGTAAACACATCCGCTTGAACCAGGGTTAAAGATGTCTGCAGTTGACGGACGGGGGGGGGGCATGTCCGCTCGTGCACACACACACACACACACACACACACACACACACACACACACACACACACACACACACACACACACGGTCTGAGGCCAGGATGCCAGTCAGGGAAGGAAGCGTTTCTCCAGCTGCCTCGGCTGTTTATGAGCATTATAAACTTTATTTATAGAGCGGCTCGAAATAAAGTTACGGCGAGGCGAGCGGATTAAACCAGATTAAATCTCCGCCCGTTGCCAAAGCGCCTTCCTCGGCCATTTGAAGCGTGAAACGCCGGCGGTGCACAAAGGAGGGTTTTGTGGAGGCGCGGTTCGCTCGGCACACCTCGGCACAATGGCGCCTCTGTGAGTCGGTGGCGCTCGTCCATTGTTTTTTCGCTCCGCCCCGAGTGTTTACGCTTGCGTCATCGCTCCCGAACGCAGCCCGCCAGTACGAACGGGCGCGATCTCGCTCGCTCGCTCGTGCGACGGAACAGAAATTTCGACGACGGCCGTTGTGATCGCCTCGTGTTTTTTCCAGTCGGACGTCGTCCACCAGAGCGTGTTCGAGCTGATCCACACGGACGACCGGGCCCTGTTCAGGCGGCAGCTTCACTTCGCCTTCAAACCCAGCCGCAGCTCGCCGGACGGCGGCGCCGAGAGTCCCGGTGGGTCCTGGAGGGCGATGGGGAGGGAGTCGCGCGGGCGTTTGTTTTGAACGTCGCTAAAATGTCCTTCGCCGCGGTTGCAGGCGAGCAGAGCTCCGCAGACATCAGCAGCGGCGTGATGACCTACGACCCTCAGGCCGTCCCGCCGGAAAACTCGTCTTTCCTGGAGAGGAACTTCTGCTGCCGCTTCCGCTGCCTGCTCGACAACTCCTCCGGCTTCCTGGTAAGAAGAGCGGACCCCGTCTGCCGCCCGTCACGTCTCAGACTCACAACTGAAGAGTCCGACATGTTTTCCAGGCCCTGAACTTCCGCGGCCGCCTGAAGCTCCTCCACGGCCAGAGCTGCGTGTCGGAGGACGGGACGCTGGTCCCCCCGCAGCTCGCCCTGTTCTCCATCGCCACGCCGCTGCAGCCGCCGTCCATCCTGGAGATCCGCACCAAGACGCTCATCTTCCAGACCAAGCACAAGCTGGACTTCACGCCCATGGGCATCGACACCAGGTAGGAGAAGAAGAAGAAGAAGAAGAAGCCGTAAGACGAATCGGCACGTCTTACTTGAGTGAAATCCAAACGGATCCCGTCAGTTTGGACGCTCGCGTCACGCCCGCCCGTCTGCCCGTGTCTCTTCCTCCAGGGGGAAGGTGGTTCTGGGTTACAGCGAGACCGAGCTCTGCACCAGGGGTTCTGGATACCACTTCATCCACGCCGCCGACATGATGTACTGCGCCGACAACCACCTGAAGAGTGAGTACCTCACGTCTCCGCCCCGCTTACCTGAGACACGTACGACTCACCTCACCCACCACCCACGTCTGTGTCCCCTCCAGTGATAAAGACCGGGGACAGCGGCTTCAGCGTCTTCAGGCTGCTGACCAAGACCAGGACCTGGATCTGGGTCCAGGCCATCGCCAGGCTGGTCTTTAAAGGAGGGAAGCCGGACTTCATCGTGGCCCGGCAGAGAGCTTTGACGTGAGCCAGTAAAAGTTTTACGACGAGCGGGGTTAATCTGTGACGTAATAATCTCGCGCTCATTTCATCCAAATATTCGCTCGTTCCCGCAGAAATGAAGAAGGGGAGGAGCAGTTTCGCCTCCGACGCCTGCAGCTGCCGTTCAACTTCGCCACGGGGGAGGCGCTGCTCTACGACACCACCCCGGCCGTCGACATCCCCGACTCGTGCACGGCGCCCAAGCAGAGGAAGCTGGACGGCGTCTCCGTCGACCCGGACTCCATCCTGGGCTGCATGCTGAGACAGGACCAGTCCATCTACTGCGAGCACAACAAGGCCAACGCCCTCAGCTCCCTCAACGACGTCGCCTTCCAGGACACCCACGCCACCGTCAGCGTCCCCGGGGACGTGTGGCAGCACTGCTCGCCCAAACCCGCCGCCGCCGCCGCCGCGGGAAGCCTGGCGAATTCGGAGGCCACGGTCCAGGACATGATGGAGACCCTGCAGCAGATCCTCGGGGAGGACGGCCTGATGGAGACGGTGGACGTGGGGCCCGACGAGCTGAAGAGCTGGGAGAGCACGCTGCTGAGGATGAGCGCCGCCAGCTGCGAGCTGAGCGACGACCTCAACGACATCCTCAGCAACGACATCCTGTCCTACGTGGAGGAGCAGCTGCAGAAGGAGGGCGGCCTCAAGCTGCCGGACCAGCTGGACGACGTGCCCGCCTGCCTCTCCTCCCTGGACCTCCAGAACCCCGACCCGGGCGGAGCCGGGGAGCAGAACTTCGGCTGGGCCCTGGATCCTCAGAGCCAGCTGATGGCGAACGGAGGGCAGATGATGATGAGCGGGCGGCTGGGCCCGGTCCTGGAGACGGTGAAGCTGACCCACATGGACCCCCCTCAGCTGGGTTCCTCCGGTTTAAACGGTCCCACCCTTCAGCAGATCGCCTCCGCCCCGGTGACCTTCGACCCCTCTCTGGCGGACTCTTGCGCTCGGACGCAGAACCAGCTGAGGGGCCTACAAGTCAGCGCCGAGGACGGCGGCCTGGAAGCGTTCGGGCAGAACCAGAACCACGTCCAGATGAGGACGCCCACCCTGGCGATGGGCCTCCAGGACCAAAGCGCGGAAAGGAAGTTAAATCCGGCGTTCGGCTTTCAGGGAAACCAGTGGAGCTCCTCGGCGCACAACGCGAACCAAGTCGACAACTTTGTCCAGACGTACAGCCAGAATATTTCAAACGAGTCGGGTCCGCCCTCCTCCAGCTGCTTGCAGGGACACTTTGCACTTCAGACGCACAACAGCGACAGTCAGTCTTGGCCACTGGATCAGCAGCTGATCTCGGGCGGGCACCACCAGATGGCCGCCTGCCTCAACCCGATGTCGAGGAACCCTCCGCCCCAGACCGCTGTGAACGCCCCCGGCGTGCCGTTCCCCGCCCGGCAGGCCCCGGAGCCGCCGCCTTCCAGCAGCTGCATGTTCGTGAACGCCGCACCCCAGCGCGCGCCCGTCAACGGCGTGCACCTCGGTCAGCCCTGCCAGAGGATGAACCTGCCGGGCGCCGGCGGCCAGATCCCCTCCAAGCCGTCCTGCGTGTACCAGGGTCTGCACGGAGGGGGGCCGGCGCTGCCGAACCTGGACGAGGCGCCGCTGTCCTGCCAGATGACGGCCGGCCTGGACCTGAACGGCCTGCTGGCCCAGCAGCAGCAGTTTATTAACTTTGCTGAACAGACGCAGGTAAAAAAAAAAAAAAAGACGTAATAATAATAATAATAAAAACGTAAGTTTTGTGTTTCAGATTAGGACACGGACGCAAGAAACGAGAAATAAAATGTCAGAAATGTCTTGTTTTGTGTGATGAAACCAGATTAACTCGGAGATATTGTGTGAAATCAACAAACAAAGAGGTAAAGTCACCTTTTCCTCACCCTCGATCGTCTCTGTCCACAGATGAGCAGCCGTCCCGTGGTCGGGAACGGAGGCTTCCCCTTCCCCTCGCTGCCCGACGGGAACACGTACTACTCGGAGAACAAATAGGAACCGACGGACGGCAGAGGATCCCGGCTCAGACTGAAAAACAAGACTCCTGTCTCTAAACACCAAAAGTGGAATAGACTGAAGAACAGAAAAGCAACACCCCGCCCCCCCGACGAGGAGGAGGAGGAGGAGGAGACCGAACAGGCCGCGTCTCCTCCTCCTCCTTTTTTTTATTTTTGAATCGGTGAACAGCGATGAAAACTTTCAAACCTTTCAGCGGACGATCGCTGGTCTTTAGTCTCAAGAGGAACGATTCCTGTGGAAGCTGGACGTCAGAGAAGAAGGGATTTCCTTCTCGGAGCTGGTTGGATTGTACCAAAAAAAAAAAAAGAAAGAAGATAATCAATGATTTGTTGGCAGATTCACGGATTAAAAATGCATCATCATCACCGTGGATGTGGAACGTTCAGACGGAGGTTCTGAGGAGAGGACGGGGAATTTAACCGGTCAGTCCGGCTCCGGGACCTTTGGTTCGACCCCGACGCGCCCTGAGCTCGGGTCGATTGCGAGACTTCTCTCCTCCGGCCACACGGGGGCAGCGGCGAGCCCGACCGGTCGTTTCGGGCCTCTGGTTAATTTCCCGTGGTTCCCTCAGAAAGCGGAGCTGGTGTTGGTCCTCTTGAGCCGTCAGAAGGATGAAACATATCGACTTCTCTCGTCTTGCTGTTTTATTTTTTTTCATCCTTTTTGAAATTGCGTCTTTGTTAAAGTTCATTTCAACTCTTTGTCCGTCCCGCCGAGGGAGATTTGCCTTGCAGACAGGGTAGATGAATATTCGAAAAAAAAAAAACAGATTGGAGGAAAAAAAAAAAAAAAGAGAGAAAAGAAACGCACAATGACATCACAGCATCGCCCCCCCCCCACACCTGACGGGTGATTCGGTGAAAACAGCTGCTTGTTTGTGCGTCTTGTTGTATTTTTTCACTGAGCCAGTTTTCTTTCTTCTTTCCTTTCAGATTTCTGCATCTCCCCCCCAAAAAAAAAAAATTTATAAACGGTGCCTTAAACTGACAGACCTGTGTGAAACTTTAAAGGGACAGTCTGTTGGAGTTTTCAAACGTTATATATAAATATATATATATATATATTTGACAGAAAATACCCGAAACCAAAGTTGAACCTGTTCTTGCCTTAACGTCACCAAGCCAGTTTTAAAAATTTCTTGCACTACTCCTTTAAAGTGTTGCCAAAGCGTCCCGCGTCTTACAGGACACTAAGAGATTCCTTTAAAAAAAACAAAAACAAAACAATAATGCTCTTAACAGTTAAAGATATTGGAATGTGAAGTCGTTATAATGGCTTTTAAACGAATAATAATTCTGTATTTTTAAGAAGAGGAAATCCTCGCTGCCGCCGCCTGGACTTCACGCTGACCCAGGATCAGTCTGACTGTGACCCTCCTTTTTGTTTCGTCTCCTCCACGACAAACCTCCGTCCTCGTCGCCTTTCCTCTTTCTGTCTCGTGGTTTTTATTTATCGAAACGTTCCTGCTCGGACCGGCAGCGAAACACAGAAGTAAAACAGTTAACGGCAGCTATTGTATATTTAAAATGAGGAAAAAAAAATGGAAAACTCATCACAAATTTAAAAAAAAAAATACCAAAAAAAAAAAGAGCGGTGGAAACGTCGAGTGCCTTTTTAAAACTCTTTTCGATTTGTCTGTCGGATCTTAAAAAAAAAACAAACGACTCAGCACTTAGATTGAAAAGAAAAATGAGAAACGTGCGTCACACCCGGTCGCTTCATCCAGTACTGAGCCCAGAACGAGTTGTGTGTCGCTCCTCGGCCTTTTCTCTAAACAACGCTTGTTTCCGGATGACAAACAAACAAAACAAAACACACACAAAAAAAAGCAGAAACACCAGCGGAGCCATCTGCGATGCTTGATTCTCCAGGATACCAAAGGGACAAGTCCGAAAACCAGACCTCTGCGCTGCGTTCAGGTCACACGGGAGATAGCGCAATCCAGCTGTGCGTCACGCAAATACGTCCCACGTTGCTGAGGAGGATTAAACCCAGATTCGGTCGTCGTGGTGCGACCCTTTAACATTCTCCGGTTTCAGGTCTTCAGATGAGTCTTCCACATGTTTAGAGATTATCGATTAATCCATTAAACATTATAATCTCCAAAAATTCACAGTCACCAGAACTGCAGATTTGTGGTTTCTGGCAGTGAGATTTATTTATCTTCTCCTCTTAATCACGACCTGGACGTTGAGCGGAGCTCTGTTTACAAGCTGGCGTCAGCAGCAAGGCATTCTGGGTAATGATGCACCAAAAAAAAAAAAAAAAAAAAAAAGTTCCACCCAAAGAAAAGTCATCACAGATGGACGGTGTGTTCAGCAGAGGCTGAATATTTAAGACTCAGTACAAAATGAAGCGTTATAGTCGAAGGTGTGTGATTTTTTTTTTTTTTTCCGCAGCGCACCTTAACATCTCTTTTACTCTGGAGTACTTTCTTAAGTATTCTGCGTATACAAATATGTATGTTGTCACCCTCTTCTTGATTTTAAATCAAACCAAGCCATTGTACTTGTTATACTTCTTTTTTTTTTCAAAACCAAGGCTCCAGAATGCAGTATCTTTGTGTATCTGTATATAAATATCTATATTTGTCTTTTTCAAAATACGTATTGCCATATATTGTGTATTTTAATATCATATTGGCTTAACCTGACTCACGCCTGTCATTTTTGTACATTGTCTGCACAGCATATACATATGTAACCTGTTGTTATGATGTTTTTTTTAAATCATATTTTGTGGATTTGCCTTCAATATTTTGCTTCTAACAGTGTATGAGTGTTTGAGTCGGTATGTTCCTGCTCACCACATTAAAGGTGATCTGATCACACACTTCCAGTGTCGTCAGGGGCAGAATGAAATGCTCCGTCCACTTTATTTTTCATTCAAACTTTAACAAAAAAAAAAAAAACGCCAGAAAATTTTTTAAAAATGTTATTTGGAGAAAAGAGAAAATGCTTTTTGGAATTGTTGAAATATACGAGTAAAACTAATTGGTTTAGTTCTTAAATAATGAAAACAAAAACTTTTTCACTTTTTATTTTGTTTTATTTGAGTCAAAAGAAATTAAAAAAAAGAAATAATCTGATTAAAATTGTATTTAAAAATAGATATAATAAGTTGTAAATTAATTTGACAAACTGAACTGAATTTTTATCCATATTTTTAAATGTTTTTGGTGATAATTAATGTTGTCGCGTTATACTCCGTGATGGAGTCCAGTGTCCAGTAGGTGGCAGTGTAAGTCCGTGGTGTTAACGCGTTGTCTGCTCTTTGACAATCTGCTCCCAGTTCAGCCTTTACTGGTTTTCACCGCAGGACCGAACTGGGCCAGAACGGAACCAGTGCAGTGTACTGTAGTACTGACCCACTTTACTGCACTGCACCACGAAGCAAGGTAAAAAAAACAAACAGTGATATTTACAAACTATTATACTTTATTTAAAGATAAACGTTAAACTGAATAGTTACTCATTACTACAAATGGTGCAGTTAAATGTAACGGCGTTACTTCGAGTAACTAAAGTACGATATGGAGTAAATGTACCGAGTTACTTCCCACCGTTGATTTAATTTAAATCGAGATGTCGACATTTTTTTTTTTTTACACGTGACCTTTGACCTCCCGCCGCGCGCTCCCGTCGACAAATCAGTGCTCGCCCCGGGGAAGCGCGCGCGGCTCGGAGGGAAAGAGCCGGGAAAGAGGCGGCGGAGAGGAGGAGCGGAGGAGGAGCGGAGGAGGAGCGGAGAGGAGGAGAGAGAGGAGGAGGACGCGAACTGAACTTTTAACGGTTTAACGGAACCGGTTCGGTTCGGACTTTAACCGGAGCGTTCCACTCTGGCTTCACCGTGAACCGGACCGGAGTTCATGCTATAAAATCAGCTTAAGCTAGCCGTGACGTCTCCGCTTTTTTCCCCCCCACTCACGGAACCGGAGCAGTACCGGGAGGGTTCTGAGCCCTCGCATGGACCCGTGGGGACCGGAGCAGCTGCGGGTCTGTGCGGGTTCCGGAGCCGGGAGGACTTAAACACCGGGACGACATGTACGCGGGACGGAAGAGGAGGAAACCGGCGCAGAAGGGGTGAGTCGTGATTACCGGTAAAAACTAAACAAACCGTACGGAAGGTAATTAAATAGCAGATTAAACACAATAAAAACTTCATTAAAAGGCGGAAATGCCGTAAATGTACGTATGACGTCATGTCTTATAAATTAAGAAATACAAACAAATGTAAAAATGTGCATTAAAACTGTAAAATTTCACCTGGAAATATCATTAAATTGAAGCAAATCAACTAATATAATAAATTTGGGGTTCAGCTATCTCACCCCTTAAATAGAAATGTATTTATTTTGAGTTTTATTCAAACGTCCCGCTGTCCAGAGTCAAACCGACCCCCGCCGAGGGCGCCAAGTCCAACCCGTCCAAACGGCACCGGGACCGGCTGAACTCGGAGCTGGACCGGCTCGCCGGGCTGCTGCCCTTCCCCGAGGACGTGGTGTCCAGCCTGGACAAGCTGTCCATCCTGAGGCTCAGCGTCAGCTTCCTCCGCACCAAGAGCTTCTTCTCAGGTGGGACTCAGGTGTGTGTGTGTGTGTGTGTGTGTGTGTGTGTGTGTGTGTGTGTGTTTTCACGTCGGACGCTCAGATTGCCGTTTTTAAAACGGAACACGCTGGATTAAATTATATGCCCGAGTGTCGGCAAGCGTCTCAGTGTAAGTAAGTCTTTTTTTTTTTTGTCCACAACCACGTGACACGTCAGACTTCAGTGTCACCACAAGCTGAACCGGGCCAGCATGAACCCCGGGGCGACCCCCTCCCGTCCTGTCCCGTCCCGTCCCGTCCCGTCCCGTCCCCCACCCCCCTTATCGTGATGTCCTCATACAACTGGAAACGCGCTCACCCGCGGCCGTGAGGTGACGCTTGTCCCACAGTCTCGGCCATGTCGGTCTGAGGAGGAGATGAAAGCCTCTGAGAATAAAAACACCGCGGGATAATCCACTCAAGGGAGGGAGGGGGTGTGTGTGTGTGTGTGTGTGTATGGGGGGGTGGGGACGCCCGCTTTTCAACTTTTGACTCCTGCAGCCTCAGAGACACACACACACACACACACACACACAGATTTAAAATGAACAGCACAACTTTGTTGTTTTGGTTTGTTCCGCCTCACGACGCAGGAGGAAGAAAACAAAGTGTGGTGGAGGTCAGGACGTCGTGGTGTTGTGCGTCCGTGCTGCGTTCAGGCCGCCTGGTAAAACCCACCGCTTGCTACGCTTCGGCGGGTTTGACCGTTGAGTGTGTCGGTCAGTGTGTGTGTGTGTGTGTGTGTGTGTGTGTGTGTGTGTGTGTGCCGAAGACGAGACAGAGATCGTTAAAATAACAAAATGAAGTCCTGCGGCTCCGTCATGAATATTTAACACACCCGACACCCGCCGACACGCCGGAGTTTGCACACAGTCCAGTTGCCGCGCTGGGCGAGCCTCTGAAAAATTCATTTGGGTCAGAAACCTCTTGAAGGCGAGGCGGCGCCGGGTCGGACGGGTCGGACAAAACGACCCGCGTGATTGGAGCTCGGACCGACTCGGCGACGCTTCACCTCTGAGTCTGTTGTCATGTTTTTATCGCCCTCCCCTCGGGGTGTTTTCTCTTGCCAGCGGCTCCTGTTCAGGACATCACACACACTCACACTCTCACACACACTCTCACACACACACACACACACACACACACACACCGCCCTCCCCCCTCCCAGCTCTTAATTATTGATGCTGGACGTGCTTTCACTGTCTCAGCTCTGAGCGGCTCAGGATTTATTTTGATACCAGGAGCCGGTTCTTCAGCAGAAGCTTGGAGTCTGATTTGGGTTTGTGGGTGATCAATCAGTGAAGTGAATGATCGATCAACTTAATTGACATTATAGACACGCCATACCCGAACCAGAGCAGATCTAGAAACTGGTCCAGGACCCGCGCGTCTCGACCTCTTTCGTCTCGCTCGCCGCGGGCGAAGCGCGCTCTCTTCCTCACTTCCCCTCTGAGGCTCGGCACCGCGGAGCTTTTATCGATCGCCGTGGGGAATCTGGGTCGAGATCAGAAGAGGCGGCTCGACGGGTCGAACCTTGGGCCCTCGGCATTGTCTGAGGCTTCCTCTTCCATTAACGTCAGCAGAAAAGGCTCTTTGTTTCTGCCGCGGTCAACCCACTCAAATACATGTCGTCCTCGGGGTCAAAGGCGCACTGCTGGCCCCGGGGGTCGCACACACACACACACACACACACTGAGAGGTTTTGTCTGCCTGACTGTACAGGAACTGTTTGACTCACAATGAGTGTGTGTCGGTAAACTTTGAAAATCGACAAAAACCAACGAGGTGAACACAAGATCTGTGTTTCCGTGTCATTGGGTTTTGTGTTTTGTTTAGTTTTTTTTACTTTTCTACAGACAACACTCTGTCCCTCTTCTCACACACACACACACACACACACACACACCGGTGTTAATCCCTCTGGTCTTTCGATGAAGATGACCTGTAAGTCAGGCGATGGGTTCACCCCCGTCTCTCCCCCGTCTCTCCCCCCTCAGTGGTGCTGAAGAACCGGCCGCCCTCCAATGGCACGAAGAAGAGCGACGGCGACGGGCGCGACGGCGCACAGACGGCGGCCACGACGGACGGCGTCGTACCCGAGGGGGAGCTGCTGCTGCAGGTGAGCTCGGCCGACACGTCGAAAATAAGAACCTGGGCCGTGTGGGTCTGTGTTAGTGCCCCCCCCCCCCAATTTATCAGTTAATCAATAGACGCATTGATCCCAAAGAGGAAGGAGGAGCAGTGAAGACTGAGCGACTGCAGCCGCTCCGTCCCGTCACAGACAGCGGCCCATGAATTATACAGAGCCGGTGAACGCATCTATTATTGAAGGGAGGGGGGTGAGGGTGAGTGTGTGTGTGTGTGCGCGCGCGCGTGCATGTGTGTGTGTGTGTGTGTGTGTGTGTGTGTGTGTGTGTGTGTGTGTGTGTGTGTGTGTGTTTTGCAGCACTGATGTGTGTGTGTGTCTTTTTCAGCACTGGATTACGGGGGTCTGTCAGGTCGAGCTGAAACGCAACGAGCAGCGTTTGTTGTCGCGTTCCAGGGAACAACACAGGAACACACACACACACACTGTCTCAGCAGAGTGTGTGTGTGTGTGTGTGTGTGTGTGTGTGTGTGTGTGTGGATCAGCGACGTGAGTGTCGAGCCTGCGCGTGGAGGTGATCGTTATCATCATCATCATCATCATCGGTGTGGGCGGATGCTGGCGGGATGCCATTGCAGCTCGCTGTCATCACCTCAGTGCGAGCCCCGCGCAGCGATGATGGAGGTGTTAGTCATCCAGTGGTGACCTCCTCCTCCTCCTCCTCCTCCTCCTCCTCCTCCTCCTCCTCCTCCTCCTCCTCCTCCTCCTCCTCCTCCTCCACGCGACCTCTCTTTGACCCCACGTCCACTCGGCTCCAGCCTTTCTTCCTCCCCCTGCCTCGGGGAGAAGTCCTCGCTCTCTCGTCCCATTTCCTCTCTCGTCTAAAAGCTTTTGTCCAGAGTAGCCCGATTGTTGCGGGCAGATTTCGTGCTTCGGGCCGGAGACGGCGTTTTCCACGTGCGACTCGCGACACGTGACGACCAACCTCAGACGCGGACGAGACGCGTCCTCATCCCCGTGTCGTCGTCTGTCGCCGTTTTCTCTCCGCAGGCGCTGAACGGGTTCGTCCTGGTGGTGACGGCCGAGGGGATCATCTTCTTCTGCTCCCACACCATCCAGGACTACCTTGGCTTCCACCAGGTAAAACATGATGGGGGTGGGGTGGAGGGTGGAGAGGGTGGAGCTAGCGAGCGAAGGGCGTCGTCCTTGTGGTTCGCCGAATGCACACATGGAGGGAGGTGTAATCCAAGCGGCATCACAACGGTCTCCTCTCTGTTTGGAGAATGTGATGTCCACGTTATCCAGAGTCTGTCTGACACACACACACACACACACACACACACACACACACCTTTCCCTCCCCCCTCCAGGTCGGGGTGTGAACATCACCCCTCACCCCTCGTTTCCCCGTCCCCCTGAGACGCGTCGCTTCTCCTTTCACCAAACGAACCCAAATCTCAGATGAAGTCGCCGCGGCGCAGAAAGAAAAGTATTTCACCAAACACCTCGGCCCGTCACAGCCCCCACCCACCCCCACCCCACCCACCCACAGCGGGGGGGGGGGGCCCACTCTGGTCCCGGGCCAGGTCGTGCTGGGTCCGGGCGGGGGGGCTCTGGCTCTCGCTCAGCTTCTCGAATGAAACGCTGAGCGACGCTCGATTTCTCTCGGCTCCACTTCAAGGCCAACGGAATCAAACGCACCCACCCTTCGGGGGGGCGTCCTCTCCCAGTGTAATTTCCCCCGTGTGTTGTCGTCCACCGGCAGACCGACGTGACGCATCAGAGCGTGTTCGAGCTGATCCACGCCGAAGACCAGCAGGAGTTCAGGAGGAACCTGCACTGGGCCCTGGACCCGCCAGAGGATCCCCCGGCAGGTCCGCTTCAGCTTTAACCACGACAGAAACGTGTCGCTCATCTGAAGCGGTGACCTTTAATCTGCACACACACCTGTCATGTTGAATTAGGCACGGGTCACCAGTCGTTTTTTTTTTTGTTTTACGCTTCCTCGACGACGGAGCGTTAAAATCCCGGTTTCCTGCGTCCTCAGACGGAGCGCCGGCGTCCGCCGCCCCCCCTCCCTGCCCCGACCGGCTCCCCCCGGAGAACTCCTCCTTCCTGGAGAGGAGCTTCATCTGCCGCTTCCGCTGCCTGATGGACAACTCCTCCGGCTTCCTGGTCAGATTGTGTTGTGTGTGTGTGTGTGTGTGTGTGCGTAAAACCGGGAAGGGAGGGAACTTTAAAAATCGATGGCGAAGTCGGGGGCCGCCGCCGGTATGCGTGCCACCTCAGATTCCCTCGGGGATCAGGAGCCGCCGTTTATTCCCGTAATCCGCCTTAAGAGAGCCGCGGGGTCGTGGGGAAAAAAAAGGGCCTTAATCCCGCCGCCTGGCGGAGACGAGGGCAGACGGCGGCGGGGGGGGGGACCCGCTCCAGACCGAGACAAGTAGCCGCGGGCCCTTGAACCTGAGAGGTCAGAGGTCAAGGTCACTCCAGCAGTGTGTGTGTGTGTGTGTGTGTGTGTGGGGTGCGTTTGCGTGAGCAGTAAGCCAGGTTCCTACTTGTGTCCACCGGTCGCCATGGCTTTGTTTTCCGTAATCCCTCCTGCTATTCGGAGCGAGATTCCTGACATCACGGCCGCGGGCTCTTAAACCCACCAAAGTCAATTAACCGGCGCTAACGGAGAAGGTGGAGGTGGGTGGAGGTGGTGGGGGCCGCAGGGTGAGGGGAGGACAGACGGCGGGAGAAAGTGTTGGGGTTTTGTTTTTTGTTTTTTCCTGATGGTGATCCGTTCTCTGGAGGCGCTTCATTCGTCCCCCGTCCCCTCCAGGCGCTGAACATCCAGGGTCGGCTCAAGTTCCTCCACGGCCAGAGCCGGCAGCGCCGCGACGGCGAGGACGGCGCGCCGCTTCAGCTCGCCCTCTTCGCCGTGGCCACGCCCCTCCAGCCCCCGGCCATCCTGGAGATCAGGACCAGGAACATGATCTTCAGGACCAAGCACAAGCTGGACTTCACGCCCATGGCCTGTGACGCAAAGTACGTGTGTGTGTGTGTGTGTGTGTGTGTGTGTGTGTGTGTGTGTGATTCACGTGTGTGTCCTGTGTTTTCAGGGGTAAAATCGTTCTGGGCTACACGGAGGCGGAGCTGAGAGTCCGAGGTTCTGGCTACCAGTTCATCCACGCCGCCGACATGCTGTACTGCGCCGAAAATCACCTGCGCAGTGAGTCGCCGCCTTCTGAAGTAACGCACGTTAACGCATGTGACACACACACACACACACACACACACACACACTTTGTGTCCGCAGTGATGAAGACGGGCGAGAGCGGCCTCACCGTCTTCAGGCTGCTCACCAAGGACAACAGGTGGAAGTGGGTCCAGGCCAACGCCCGGCTCGTCTACAAGAGCGGCCGCCCCGACTACATCATCGCCACCCAGAGGCCGCTGACGTGAGCGCGCGCCGGTTCCCGACCCGATCGTTCCGGTTTCCGTCTCGAGCCCGCGCGTTGACGTGTCCTTCCCCCGCGCGCGTCTCATGTCGCAGGGACGAGGAGGGAGGCGAGCAGCTGAGGAAGCGATCCGCGCACCTCCCGTTCACCTTCGCCACCGGCGAGGCGCTGCTGTACCAGACCGGGTTCCCGCTGCACGGCTTCCGGGACTCCCTGCAGGGCGGGGCCAAAGGCGCCAGGTCCAAAAGGGGGAAACCGGACCGGAGCCCCGCGGACGAGCTGGATCCCAAGTCCCTGCTGGGGGCGCTGATGAGCCAGGACGAGTCCGTGTACGCGCCGGACCCCGAGCCGCCGTGGCACGGCGGCCTCTTCGGCGAGCCCGCCGGTTTTAGCGGCGCCGTCGGCCCGAACGGGGCGGCCGCGTGCGACCCGCTGCTCGCCACCCTGGACTCGCTGACTCTGGACGGCGAGGACACGTGCTCCAACAGCGAGCTGTTCCGCGCTCTGGAGGATCTGGGCCTGGACGCCGAGGACCTGGAGCTGCTGCTGCTGGACGAGCGGATGATCCAGGTGGAGCTGGACCCGCGCCGCGCCCCCACCCTGAGCGACCTCCTCACCAACAACGAAATCCTCTCCTACGTCCACGACTCCCTGGAGGGCGGAGCCGGGTTCGG